>JACXGM010005336.1:16623-35627 GCA_016801145.1 Umbra pygmaea | reverse complement strand
AGGTTGACATGCATTTTCGGAATGATTTTGTCGTTCGTTTGACAACCTCAAGAAGGCTATAACAGAAGTGGTGGCAGATTAAGGTAATGCCCTAATAGCATTTCCCGTTTTGGTTTTGGCATTTTGATGTGAGTCATCCACATCAATGATCGAACTTTTATTGGCGGATGTAATTATGTTTTTAGAATAGTCAACGTCACAGACTTATGACAGTAACTGTAGTGGAAACTTTATTTATGTTTGGTGAGTTATGTCACTTTTCAGTTAGAATTTGTCACGTTACAGAGCAAGACAAGACTTTGCGTACGGCCCGCACATTCTCACGACTGCTCAAAAGTTTCCGTGACGGCCCGCATATTCTCACGTCAAGTAAATTTTTATACATCACACCGTGTGCTTGGAAACCAGCGTACGCAAGCTTTTCGTGCGTACGCAACGTTTATACATGAGGCCCCAGGTGTTTCAAAAATGTCATGGCTAAAAACAAGTGAAAATGCCTTAAGACTAGCCAAATTTCATTACAGTTGTAACGTTTTACCCCTGTTCATGTTCATGTTTAGCCGTTCCTGGTTTTTGTTTTCCCTTTATGAGTCCTATTTAGTTTTGTTCCCGCCTTTTTGTTCACATGATTTAGTTATCCAATCTGTTTTGTTTGTTCCCTTCCCAGCTGTTCTTACTTTGTCATTAGTGTACTATTTAGTTCAAGTTTTGCTTGTTGTTAGTTGCTGGTCATTGCTTTGGTGTTACTCATGTCTTCCTGCTGTCTGATTTTATCCATGCTGGTGCGTGTGTGAGTTCTTGTTATTCTGAACATTAATTTGTTCCTTATCGTTATATTTTTTGATAGTTCTCAGTTCTTATTTTATTTATGTGCCAATTCTTGAGAAAGTTAGTTTCAGGTAGTTTTGCTCCTTAGGGACAGTTTAAGTTTAACAAAATTGTAATTCCTTTTTCACTACCTGCTTCCTGCTTGAGTTATGTTAGTATTCGTGACAACATATTTTCACAATAACTTGTACTGGTCTCTGTCATTTACTACATATTTAACAGATTTCTTTTACTGTATTCTCTTAATTTCTTAACTTTTATTTGTTCATTATATGGACATATACAGTGGGGAGAACAAGTATTTAATACACTGCCAATTTTGCAGGTTTACCTACTTACAAAGCATGTAGAGGTCTGTCACATTGTATGATTTTTAAATAATGAATTTGCATTTTATTGCAGGACATAAGTATTTGATAGAGTACATCAGAAAAGCAGAACTCAATATTTGGTACAGAAACCTTTGTTTGCAATTACAGAGATCATACGTTTCCTGTAGTTCTTGACCAGGTTTGGCCCACTCCTCCAAATAGACATTCTCCAGATCCTTCAGGTTTCGAGGCTGTAGATGGGCAATACCGACTTCCAGTTCCCCCCAAAGAATTTCTATTGGGTTCATGTCCGGAGACTGGCTAGGCCACTCCAGGACCTTGAGAGTATTCTTACGGAGCCACTCCTTGGTTGCCCTGGCTGTGTGTTTTTCGGGTACTTGTCATGCTGGAAGACCCAGCCACGACCCATCTTCAATGCTCTTACTGAGGGAAGGAGGTTGTTGGCCAAGATCTCACGATACATGGCCCCATCCATCCTCTCCTCAATACGGTGCAGTCGTCCTGTCCCCTTTGCAGAAAAGCATCCCCAAAGAATGATGTTTCCACCTCCATGCTTCACCATTGGGATGGTGTTCTTGGGGTTTTACTCATCCTTGTTTTTACTCCAAACACGGCGAGTGGAGTTTAGACCATAAAGCTCTACTTTTGTCTCATCAGAGCACATGTCCTTCTCCCATTCCTCCCCTGGATCATCCAAATGGTCATTGACAAACTTTAGGTCTACAATTTTATCCCTGATGTCCTTACACAGCTCTATGTTCTTGGCCATTGTGGAGAGGTTGGAGTCTGTTTGATTGAGTGTGTCGACAGGTGTCTTTTTTACAGGTAACAAGTTCAAACAGGTGCAGTTAATACAGGTAATGAGTGGAGAGCTGGAATTCTTACTGGTTGGTAGGTGATCAAATACTTATGTCATGCAATAAAATGCAAATTAACTTTTTAAAAATCATACAATGTGATATACTGAATTTATATTTTAGATTCCATCTCTCACAGTTGAAGTGTACATATGATGAAAATTACAGATCTCTACATGCTTTGTAACCTCCAACATCTAACCTGTAGACTACTGGTAATTGTATTTTACCTCTAACATTTTACCTGTAGATTACTTGTAATTACCTTTGAACTCTAACATCTAACCTGTAGACTACAGATCATTGCCTTTGACCTCTAACATCTAACCTGCAGACTACTGGTAATTGTCTTTGACCTCTAACATTTTACCTGTAGATTACTTGTAATTACCTTTGACCTCTAACATCTAACCTGTAGAAAATTGGTCATTGTCTTTGACCTCTAACATCTAACCTGTAGACTGCTCATCATTAACTTTGACCTCCAACATCTAACCTGTAGACTATTGGTCATTACCTCCACCATATAACATGTAGACTACAGGTCATTGTCTTTGACCTCTAACATCTAAACTGTAGACTACTTATCATTACCTTTGACCTCCAATATCTAACATGCAGACTACTGGCAATTGTTATTGACCTCTAACATCTGGGGCCCTATCTTACACCCAGCGCAATTTACTTTTTACAGTAACGCATGTATCATTCCTATCCTGACGCATATGAGACTTTTCCCTCCACAGACATGCATCATTAAATTAGGCAATTAACTTGCATTTGTTGGGCGGTTCAGCGAAAAGAAGATGTGTGTTCCGGCGCTAATGTTCCCTGGTGCTTTCTTGCGGTTCCCGAAAACAATTCTGCCACTGACCAGGAAAAACCTGGTTAAAAGTCAGTGGTGTGTTATTCAGATGCTATTTTAAGGGTGCATGATTGGCCATAATATAGTGTGTGCACAACGCGCATACACTTTGCTTCTCTCATCTACACAAATGTATAAGTTCACATTATTGCAATCTATACATAATTAGAAGGAAAAATATTACCACACGAGGAAAATCGTTGTGGTGTCCGAAGATGTGAAAAAACAGGCATACATCTAGCGTACACATTTACCCAAAGTATTCAGAATGAATTGTTCACACTGATACCCATCAACTGCAAAGGAACACATTCAATCAACATATAAGTCATTTGCGATGCTAATTGTAAAATCACCCATGTCTTTGCGAATTACCCTGGCTCAAGCCATGACTGATTTAGGGCAAACTCTGCCATCTGTGAGGGGAATCCCCCCTTGGATGGGTGGCGGTGAAGGGGACAACGCTATCTGTTAAATACAGTACATGGCTGATGATGACACCATTTAATGCCATCAATAGTGCGTAAAATGCTGTTTAATCAAAACCACACATTCTCAATTCTCAATACAAAACTGTCTTGTGGGGCTGAATAGGAATCATATATACCACGGACCATGTAACAGGGAACATTGATCAACAAGGACTAGAAGGAAACAACAAGGGCTAAATACTAAAACAAATGAGGACTAACACGAAACACCTGGGAGGATAATTAACAATGCCATAACCTAAATAGACACATAACATAATGCAATGCATGGAGACAAACACAAGGGGGAACCAAAACATCACAAAACACATAGGGCAGAAATCTAAACAAAGACACACATAGGGAAGCAACTCAAAACAATAAAGTCCATAATCCAGCCCACTCTGGGCCGGATGTGACACACACAGTGTAGCCTAATGGCCCTTTTCCATTGCTGGAACCAGCTCAACTTTACTTGCCTCGCCTCTACTCTATTCGCCTTGAAAGCATTTCCATTGCTACGTAACAACTCTACTCAACTCTACTTGCCTCTACTCAGTTCATTTTCCACTGCACATAGTACTTTGTCCACCTAAAAGAAACTGTGTTGACGTCACGTTGAGCGCGACACTCAAGTCTAATGTTTTTGGACACACACGAAAACAATGGAGGATATCGAAGGGATGGTGTTTTTGCTACTGGGTATGTGGCTGTTTATTACAGCAAAGAGACGAGCAGTTTGCCGGAAGAAGCTGAAGGCAGCAAAATAAAATACTGCTGAAAAGAATAGAAAAGTTTGGGAAATAGTTAATCTCAACAACGACGGATCTACAATTGTTCAAAGACGATGCCCAAGGGTAAGTTATACGTAGAGTACACTCATGGTTTTCCGTACAGTTTACCCTGTTTACTTAATCATGTTTTAAATACCGCTTTTTTTTTCTTTTTACGATTTCCAACTAAAATTATCGCTGAGATACCCGCACGTTTTCGTTTTTTAAATGGTTTAGGTAAGTAATAGATGTCGGATGGGTTCCTTCAGAAAATAGCAGAAGGGAAGGAAAGGTTAGCACGAGCGGGGAGACATGTAAAGTTGGTCAAAAGCATTTCTTTCACGCAGTTTGTCGAAATGACAAACATTTATAAATTATATCATGTTAATACAATGTAAATGCAAGTACAGTGCATATATTTTCGTCGTGTTTGAATGTGCAACTAGGGGTAAATTTGTACGGAACACAGCGAGTCTACTATAATGGTCTACTATAATGGTCATTTACACAAAGACATTTTACATTTTACGTTATTGAAACCCTGGTATGTGTTTACAGCCATGCACAGTGCACAAAGTATGTAATTAATATTTCCTACCGTCTTTCCATAACAGTGTGTGTTTGGTGTGTGTTTCAGATCTTTCAGCTCTTGGCTAATCGCCGCTGCAGACCATCTGTTTGGGCGTTCAATTGATCAACCGAGTGGTGGGATGTGATTGTTTCTGGGTTCACAAACACACAGTGGGTGCAGAACTTCAGAATGTCAGAAGAAACAGTAATCTACCTTTGCGAAATGGCAGTTTACACTGAGAACAGGTGGGGACTTCTGCAGTGTATTGGTGTTATTGATGGTTCACACATACCCATCATGGCACCACAACTGTACCACTGTGACTACTTCAACCGTAAAGGCTGGCACTCCATCATCCTTCAAGGTGTTGTAGATGGAAAGGGACATTTCTGGAATGTTTTTGCTGGACTGCCTGGGAGCTTGCATGACGCTCAGGTCTTGAGACTGTCCACATTGTGGGAGTTGGCCAGCCGTGGCAACCATTTCCCAGCATACACCAAGAATATTGATGAGGGGAATGTTGGCTACTATATCCTAGGAGACTCTGTCTCTTCCTTACAGAACTGGCTCATAAAACCATTTTTTAGACACTGGGCGGCTGACAGCAGATGTACAACAGGAAAATCTCCAGTGCCACTGGCACAGGGTGAAGGTGTAGAGGAGGAGGGCAGGGGTGTATGAGAGGCACTCATGCGCTACTTGAAATGACCTCAGTAATCTTGTCTATCTTCATGTCAAGTATTTTGTAACAACAAATACTGCCCTATTTCCACAAACAAAAATAAAGATATAATGAATGATTAAACTTGCATTTTAAGTTGTATGAATAATTACATCACTTTGTAAAGTGAGATAAAGATATTTCACCAAATGTGAAAAGTCTGGACATGGCTTAATGGCATCACTATTGATAGGATATTTTAAAACCAAATTGTCTCAGGGTAAATATACACTGTATCTTACATCACCATGCAAAGTTTGTATTGATAATGGGAAATAATTGTTCATCTTTAATTAGGTTGTCCTCAGGAAAGGTGATTGTTTTATGCTAGTGTGCCCTTTAAGCCCACCTTAATTGTATGCTTAGTTTCTTGAATTTATTATTTACATATACCAATATCAGTTTAATACTAAAGTATCATAACATGTGATATAAGTTTTGCTTGGCATCTATTGTGGTTGCAGTACACCAAGTTATTTAGCTACCGTATTGGTTGTAGCGTGTGGTGATGTATGCTTGTATGAAAACAATCTCAATTGAACATTAGGCATGCGTACTTAACCCAAAAAAAACTACCAAAAACTGCTTGCACATCTTTCACTTAAGTCTACTTTTCTGATTGTCCCTTTTAATACATAGATGGATTGGTAGACAAATTCTAAATCAAACATTTTCTGTACAATCCTAATATGTACACATACCCTAATCATTAATCAATAAAAATAAACCCAGATTCATAGTCAAATACAGTTGTAATAAGGTAGAAAGGTTTAATTTAGCCAAAAACTGTGCAAAACAGCAATACACAAAAAAATATATATATTGGCCAATGGCTTTAATCCAGGGGAGGTTGGGTGTTGTCAGCGCGGCGACTCAAAGCCTGTACAAGCTGGCTCAGAGCTCCCAGGAATGCGGTGTTGAAGGCTGCAGTTGTAACATTCTCCTCCCTTCTTAAGGCTGTTTCCTCTCTTCTCAAGGCTGCTTCCAGCTCCCTTGCGCTTGCAGCATCCTGGAGGGCCATCTCAAGATCCCGCTGACGCTGAGCCTGGTTCATTGCCTGCTGCTCCACATCTGACTCCTGCATCTCTCTTAGGACAGCAATATGCTCTTGCTCCCGTGGCCGTTTCCTCCTGACTGAGAATTGGAGAATTAAATCAATCTTTGCTGTCCAAAGTAAAATTATTTGTCTTACAGGACAATGAAGAATAGTCTATAAAATATATACATAGCAATTGAAATTAGCAATAATTCCAAGACTGGTAAATGTTGGTGATGAAGATATACTATTAAATCCATAAAGTTCGGGGTTCCTATGAATCAGTGTTCATTTTTGGCATGAATTTAGTTTTTACGTCTACTTTAGGTAGGGACAATAACTTGTGTGGTTGGACAAAGCAATCTGATTCTACACGAGTCTCATTATTAGTCCTTTGTCTTTATGAAACAATGCATATGTACTAGTGCAATTGATGTATTAAGAGACAAGTCCTATGGAAAGTGCACATTGATCTAACCATAACATTAATTAATCAGAGAGCTTCAGACGATACACTTCTCACCCAAAGCATTCTCACACAAGTGAATTACCGCATACAGGTTATTAATGGTGTACAAAACTCCCAGGTTAAAGATGTTTGTAATATTTTTTACATTGTGGTGCGCTGGATGTTGACGGTGTTGACGCTGCCATTGGTGCTGGTTCAGGTTCTGGCGTTGACGCTGCTGTTGGCCATGACGGGGCATCTTCTTGTCGGATGATCGAAAAAGGACTGCTGCCCTTGCTGTTAGAATCTTGACCTGAGTGATTATACAAATGACTGATCAATTATGCGTACAACTGCTACACAATACATCAACAACAACTCAGACAAACTTATACCAAGTAAGCATAAGGGCCAGTGAGCAAAAGAAAAGCACAAGCTAAATTCTGCTTTAGGGTTTCAGCGACACGTCGTTTTATATGCATTCATCTAAGTACAAATTATTATTAGTACAATGTATTATTATTATTGAAAAGGGTAACTTAAAAAACCTTACCATCCTCTATCAGGGACTCCATCAAAGGTGTCGCAGTGTCGTGGCCGCCTGCCCTCCCATTGTTCGCCGGTCTGTGGCCGTATATAGCGTCCATCTGGTCGAACCATTTCCAACTCCATCGATTTTTGGAAACCGTGTGTACCCATTAATTGCAAGCCTTCCTGGTAAACTTTCTCATTCTGAGTTGCTCCATCCAGCTCACATTGGATCCTCTCGTCAGCAACCAAACACAGAAATGTCGGCACCTCCTCAGTTGACCACGGCATGATTTTGCGGGTTGCCATTGTTTGTGCTGTTTAAAAATTATTGTAAAGATTCTGCTCAAACGATGGTGGATGTATCCGGTTATTTGGAGTTTTCGCTGTTATATAGGATGTCCGGTGTCGAGCAAATGTGATGCATGAGTGATAACTCTTTTGTCCAATCAACGGCTTTCTGTGTGTTCACGTCACAGCTTGGTATCGGCTCTACCCGCTTGGAACCTTGACTGAGCAAGTACGAAAAGCTACGCGGTACCAGGTGAATTTGCCCAATGGAAATGCAAAAAAGGCGAGTCGAATAGAGTTGAGTAGAGCTGTTACGTAGCAATGGAAATACTTTCAAGACGAGTAGAGTAGAGGCGATGCAAGTAGAGTTGAGCTGGTTCCAGCTATAGAAATGGGCCATTATTGAACGAACATTCGACACACTGTAAATGTGTGTCAGGTGTTTGGATAGGACAGGAGGCACTTTACACTACTCAAGTCACAGCATTCTTTGTGGCTTGTTGGGTTTTACACTACATGTCCATAAATCATGGTTGTGTTGATGACATAAATTAGGAAATATTAGAGTACAAACAATTTCATGTGTAATAGATCTGAGGATCTATTGACAGAAATGCTAAATAAGATCCATAACTATGTTTTCAGTGGTGTGTAAAGACCTCACATAATGAACCATTATGTTTTTATTACCACAGAATGAGCCCTTTATATCTACATAACCGCAGGCACCCCCTTCTATGGAGGTCACTGTATTTTGTCGTCATGTTTCTAACGTAGCCCTCAGCGAACAAACAGCGCTACAGAGCGCGTTTCATCACAACCTTGAAATAGAAGCAGCCAAAAAAGCAGCAGCAACAGCAGTAGCAGCAGAAGTTGTATTAGGTAATAGTAGAAGCTCTTCTTTATTAGAAGTGGAATTTTGGACAATTGGCTCTAATGAGGGAAAATGTTTTCAAAGACATGCAGAAGTTGCCTGTTTTCTGCTGGACAGGTAAGGTATTCCAACTTTAGCAATACAATTGAAAACTGTTGTTTGACAATGTTAGCATTTTCTAGAAACTAGCCATAGACACAGTGAAAATTGACTTTTCCCTTAGTTATTCTCCCTCGCTGTGTTATGGCTTTGCTATGTAGGGAAAAATGTGCTGGTTACGTTCGTGAGAAAAACAGCTGATTAGTACTATTTACTATAAAACTGTAACAATAGTCTACAGCATAACAGCTCATATTAGCCACTAAACTTTTAGTACCCTGTTTGAAAAAATATGTAACATTAGTTGGATTGTTATTTCGAAAGCATGATGAAGCCAGACGAATACGGGAGTGACGCAGGCAAAAATCACTGGTAAACATCAGTGTGGCTTTTCCCAGATAGAAGGCTCTAATAATGGAAACATGTTTTCAAAGCGACTTTTTTCTTATCTTGTACTAACTAGCATGGAAACAAGCTAGGTAATGTCAGTGAAAAATCACTAACACAATGATGAACAAGTAAAAACAACATTCGAAATAACATGGTTTTACTGAATAATCAAGTAAAAATCATTTCTTAATATCTCTATATAAAGAAACCTCATTGCTTGACTATCTACTCTGCTGTCTCAGATGACAACATATTTTATCTTACATCAGCCACCGTAGCTTAGCTTTTGTGTTTGCAAAGGGAGGGGTTGGTCGTGAGTGACTGGCTGCTTGCAATTCGCAAACCATAATACTAGATGTCACAAAAAATTACATACACACTGAATCTTTAAGGAGACGTGATGTTGAAATGCATGTGCAGTTGCCACTTAACCCAAATGCCCCAGCAGCAGAACGGGAGAGGAGAGCTTACTTGACAGAAGAGGTAAGCAAAGTAATCTCGCTCTAATGTTAGACTACATTGCAAAAATATTACCATGCATTCATTACTTCGTGATTCAGTGAGAGTGAGCCCAAAACATCGGAAAGTATGTCTTGTGACATTTCTTTATTTCTTAATTTATTTAACCACACCTATGACTAATGTAGCTACTTCAGACCTACCAATTTTGAATTTGTGTTGTGCGCAAGAGTCATTTACCCTGCCGGTAAAATAGAAAATACTGGTATTTGTCTTTGAACTCTAACATCTAAACTATAAACTACTGGTCATTGTCTTTAGCTGTTTCTCAAAGTCAAGGAAGAATCCTTCGAGCAAATGTTTATGTGCCTGGGGACTAGGGTTTTTCTGTCCCCAGAGGCAGATTATATATTCATTTTGGGGTCAGAGCTGTATCAAGGTACTAGACCCAAAGTATGCCCACTCTAATGTTCCTGAAGTCATGTTCATCCTAGCAGGACCTAAACCCTTGGAACATGCGACTGGACCATGTGGCCTGATGACTCCTTCCTGTGCCCAACCCGCTGCTGTGCTGGATCCCATGTCGCTGTGGTTGATCACGTTTCCACCTGGTGACACCAGCTTTCATCTCCGGGGGCTTTGCGTTCTTCCTTAACAAGACCATCGACTGTATTGATGCTACATAAAGACTATGGTCACAGCCCACCCATCATATCTTCATTGTTGGACAATAATTGAACACTGATAAACGAATTGACCTTATTACAATGGGCTATGTACCTTCAGATCCCCCACCCGGTACAGCCAGAAGAGGACTGGCCACCCCCTTGAGTCTGGCCTTTCTCTAGGTTTATTCCCAGGTCCCACCTACTAGGGAGTTTTTCCTGGCCACTGTGCATCACTTGTGTTGCTTGCTTTTGGGGGTCTCGGCCCGGATCTCTGTCAAACACTTTGTGACAACTGCTGTTGTAAAAAGGGCTTTATAAATAAATTTGATTGATTGATTGATTGAAGCCAGAATTCCGAGGATGCTACATCATCAAAGTCCGCCGAAGGACTGTTGCAATGTCGAGGATCCTCCGAATTTCAACCAAGGACTGAGTCCTTCATTCTCCATAGACAGTAAAGGATGCATGTGTATCCTTTGCACTCCCAAATCACACACAATCCTATGTGCGCGGCTTTGCCGGCTTGTAAATTTTTTTATGGCGGACGTTAGTGGATTCAGAGCGATTACGATGCACAATGGTTTCAAATCTAAGAATCTGTAGTGTTTAAGGTTACTGTACATTTGATAAAACGGTACTACATACGTATAAGTAAAGTTTACCGTTTAAATGCCAATACAAATTGCTACTGTCTACTGTTGAATTGCAGCGTCAAAGGCGGACCTTTTCACTGACACAATAACGTGCACTTGCAAGCCTGTTCCATTTCTGTTCCATTTACGTGTTCTCCGAATGCTAATGAGTAGCCTTACCTAGCCTCTGAAGGACCTGACTTGGACCTGACCTAGGAAAGATCATTGACTTTGAGAAACAGCTTTTGACTAACATTTAACCTGTTGACTACTGGTCATTGTCTTTGACCTCTAACCCCTAACTTATATGTACAAGTGGGCTGGCCCTGACTACACACTACAACTGACCAGAAGTTGGTTTAAGGCAGGACTGTGTTTTTTACACAGAAATATAAATGAAAACAGAAAAAGGTTTGTCTTGCATTCTGAAAATGCAGTTTCTATTTAAATTTGCAAGTTCTAACTTGTTATTATTAACAGAGTAAACTCAAAAGTCTGATCCTACAAATGAAACATGCTCTTCCCTCTTAATTTCTGCACAGTGAGTGTGTGTGTGTGTGTGTGTTTGTGTGTGTTTGTGTGTGTGTGTAGTGGAGAAAGTTACTAACACCTGCCATTCTCATGTCTATCAGTGGGGTATACTGAATGATCATTGGTTGATTTGGCTGTCAATAAAGAAAAAGGCATAGTGATCACTTCGCCAGTGTTTTGAATCTACAGAACCTTGTTGAATCTGTTTATGAAATGTCTACATAGTTATGAGCGAAATGCTTATTATTACTTATCACACATTTACCGATTGGTAGATTATTAGATCACATGCCAAATGTAGGAGTAAATTCTATTTACATTTTCTGTCCCGTTTAAAAGTGAAACAGCGAGAGTTGGATGAGAAAACTAAACTATATAGCTGTAATGTATTAAGGAATATTTTAGTTTAATATGAGTTTTAAAGACGAAGAAGAAGTTTAATTTATATAGCGCCTTTCCATAGCTCCAGGTCGCTTTACATTGTACAATTACAAAACATTTAGACACTCAGACATACATTACAGTCACATAGATACATGTAGTCACATTATACAAAATGCATGTTAAATAAATACGTTTTTAGCTGGGTCATGAATGTAGCCACAGATTAGGTATTTCGTAGTGTAAGAGGTAATGAGTTCCATAATTGAGAAGCATTAATACTAAATGACCTTCCACCTACAGTAGACAACCAGAAACAAGGGATGGACAATAAACCAAGTTCAGCTGATCTAAGGGACCGGGCAGGGCAGTAAGGGTGGAGTAAGTCAGACAGATATTGAGGAGCAAGACTATTTAATGCTTTAAATGTTAAAAGCAATACCTTAAAATGGATGCGTGATGCCACAGGTAGCCAGTGAAGTTCATGAAGTAAAGAAGTAATATGAGCAGAATGCCTAGTGGAGGTGAGGACTCTTGTTGCAGAGTTTTGAACATACTGTAGTCTTGCAATACGTTTTTTGGGAAGACCAAGAAATAAGGCATTGCAATAGTCCAGGCTTGATTTCATTTCAGGGGTCACTTAGTCAGCAAACTCCAAGATGGTGCCTGTGTGTTTGGCCTGCTGTCTGTTGCTCTCCTGGCTTGTCCTCTGTTCACTAACCATGTCTGTCTCCTGCGCCACACGTCTGGTCTATGCCTGACAAACTCTACTCGACATCCGCCTCTCTGCTGTGGACTCACTCACTAACTCCCAATCCTTCGACGTGGACTGGCCTTGCTTCAAATCTCACGAGCATCTCCGACCGATCTCCCTGCACGATATCCGCCGCTGGCCGTTCTTCTCCCCGCGGAGAAAGCGAAAAAAGAGACAAGGATCTCGCGGAGGATACATTGCCAAACTGAAGGCTTACCTACGGACAGGTATCTCGCTTCGTGGCATCCCTGCTGCCTGGCACCCGCGGGGTACGGTGTATCGCTGGCTCCGTCCTGTTTTCCCCCGGTTTCGGAGTCATGCTACTCGGGCTGCTCTCCATAGTAGTTTCCACTCTCGGCCGCAAGGTGCTAATCTCGGAAATCTCCGCTCATTAAGAAAAGCGTCCTCATCTTACGCTTCAATTCCTCCTCCGAAGATGGCGCTGATAAACGCCCGCTCTGTGGTGAATAAAACTTTATTATTAAATAATTTTTACTCTTCACTCAACCTGGATTTTATGTTCATCACAGAATCCTGGATAAAGGTCGGCGATTTAACTCCCTTCTCAGAACTGGTTCCATCGACCTCTACATTTTTTAACTCTCCTCGCATTAGTGGACGTGGGGGCGGGATCATAAAAATGTTAAGGAACTCTCTCTCTTCACGCTGCCGGCTTGTCCACATAGCGCATTTTTCAAGCTTTGAAGCTCAATTCCTCCACCTTGACTGGAACGGTCCTTTAGGTTTAGCGGTGATCTACCGCCCTCCTCACTCTAATAAGGATTTTATTCAGCATTTTACAGAGTTTGCCTGCAATATTGCCACAAACTATGACAGCTTTCTATTGGTGGGTGATTTTACTATCCATGTGTGCTGCCCCTCAAATCCCTCGGCCCAGGAGTTAATTAATCTAATTGCGGCTTTTAATCTATCACAGTGGATCAAAAACTCCACCCATATCCAGGGCCACACATTGGATCTCGTATTATCCTATGGACTTGATGTCACTGACATAGTTTTTTCAGACTCAGTGCTTTCTGATCATAAACCGATTTTATTCTCTCTGTCCCTCCCAGAGCTCTCCCAGCTCACTATTGCACCCATTACATTGTCACGGTTCTACTCCTCACAGTTTAGCACCAATTTCGATGTGTGCTTTACTGAACTCTGCTCACAGTTGCACCTAGAACAACCACTGCCTGATCTGGATGTAGACCAACATCTCAGCCTTCTAAACTCTGCTTGGCTTAGGGATATAAATATAACTGCTCCCCTAAAGCCTTTCAAATGCAAACCAAAAACTCAAATGTGGCATAACTCTGACACTCGTCACCAAAGACAAGTTTGTAGAAAGGCAGAACGCAAATGGAAACGGGACAGGCTACAGGTCTCATTCCTTATGTTCAAAGACTCTCTTACTGCATACCAGAATGCTGCAAAGTCTGCAAAAGCAGCTTATTTTTCAAATCTAATTGAATCTAATCACTCCAACCCCAAGGTCCTGTTTTCAGTCATTCAATCTGTTATAAACCCTCCTGTTAACACATTGTCTATTGTATCAGAGGCTCTATGTGAAGACTTCCTAAGATTTTTTATTAACAAAATCACTAAACTACGACTTAGTTTCTGTCCTAATTCATATATCCCTCCGATCTCGACACCTATTGCTGGCTTTTGGGAGGTTTTTGATCCTATCAACCTCGAGTCACTGAAGGACATGATTGTCAAGCTCAAACCGTCACTCTGTCCTATTGATATTATCCACCCCAGATATTTAAAACTTATCATTGAATCAGCTGGGCCAGGTATGGTTTCTTTTATCAACAAGAGTCTCAAATCAGGCTCTGTTCCTGCCAATCTTAAAGTGGCCACGGTCACACCTCTACTTAAGAAGCCTTCACTAGATCCCTCTGTTTTAAAACATTTACGACCCATTTCTGTTTTACCTTTCATTTCCAAACTATTAGAGAAAACTGTGTTAAATCAACTCCAACATTTTCTGTCAAACAATAGTATTTTTGAGGTCTTTCAATCTGGTTTTAGGTCTGCCCACAGCACTGAGTCCGCCCTCCTGAGAGTGCTAAATGACATTTATCTCTCTACTGATTCCAGAGTCACCTTTGTTCTTGTTCTCCTAGACCTCTCAGCAGCCTTCGATACCATTGACCACCCTACTCTCTTAGCTAGACTAGAGTCCTGGGTGGGTCTAAGAGCATCGGTTTTGACATGGTTTCAGTCTTATCTGTCTGACCGGAAGTTCACAGTAAAGATGGGCAACTTCTCCAGCTCTATAACACCCCTCACATGTGGGCTTCCGCAGGGCTCCATCTTGGCCCCTTCTTTATTTTCTCTCTATATGCTACCTCTGGGCTCCATCCTAAGGAAACATGGTGTTTCTTTTAATTTTTATGCAGATGACACCCAAATTTACATCCCTATTAAGAGAAACAATCCTTCAGCGCTGAACTCTCTTCTGCTATGCTTAGAAGACGTCAAAGAATGGTTAGCCCAACATTTCCTCTTCCTAAACGAAGAGAAGACTGAGGTTATTGTTTTTGGCCCAAATGAAAATTCTCAGCACCTAAATCCTGAGCTTGAGAGCTTATCAGCTTTTAAATCCACAAGAGTGTGGAACCTGGGCATACTTGTAGACCAATCTCTAAAATTTGATAAACACCTTCTTATCTGTAATCAGCGCTAATTTCTTCCAACTTTGTTTACTTTCTAAAATTAGAGGCTTTCTTACTCCTAAAACCTTAGAAATGGCTGTTCATGCTTTTATTACATGTAGGCTAGACTACTGCAATTCTCTATATTGCGGTATATCAAGTCACCAAATCGCCCGTCTTCAGCTAGTCCAAAACGCTGCGGCCAGACTCATCCACAAATGTCGGAAGTATGACCATATCACTCCCATTCTCAAATAGTTGCACTGGCTGCCAATTCGTCAGAGAATAGATTTTAAAATTTTACTCCTTGTTTTTAAATCTCTACATAACCTAGCCCCGGTCTATCTCTCTGAACTTGTCCATCCCTACACCCCATCCCGAAGCCTAAGATCTCTTGATCAATCTTTGCTGGTAGTCCCCAGGGTTAGGCTCAAGCGTAGAGGTGAACGTGCTTTTTCGGTGGCAGGCCCGCGTCTCTGGAACTCCATGCCCCTACAGATTAGAATGGCTCCTACCTTGTCTGTTTTTAAGTCTTTATTAAAAACCCACCTGTTCTCCTCAGCATACTAACCTACATCTCTGGCTGATTTTACATTCTTATTTGTGTGTTGTTTTGTTGTTTTATAGGTATTTTTTATTACTTTCTATTTAGATTTTTTACTTTTCTGTAAAGCACTTTGGTCAGCCTAGTGGCTGTTGTAAATGCGCTTTATAAATAAAATGACCTAAAATGACCTTGAAGTGATTAATGCATGAAATAAAGTTTCAGCATCACCTAAAGATAGAACGGATCGTAGACAAGCAATATTATGAAGATGGAAAAAATAGTTTTTAACAAGAGAAGAAATATGAGAGCAGAAAGATAAGAGTTGGGTCGAATAAGACAAGAATTGATGATGAGGGCGTAACGTGAATTCCATCAATTTCAAAGGACTGGTCCATCCTTTTTACTAATGCAGTAGTGCCAATCGCAAATATCTCAGTTTTCTTATCATTTAACTTGAGGAAATTCAGAGAGATCCAATGCTTGATGTCCCTGATACATGCAGTGAGTGAGTCAGGCAATGTTATCTACGTGTATTAAAATCTGATGTAATAAAATGCACTGACAAACAGTGTTATCTATGTGTAATAAAATCTGATGTAATAAAATGCACTATGACAAACAGTGTTATCTACGTGTATTAAAATCTGATGTAATAAAATGCACTATGACAAAAAGTGTATTCTACGTGTATTAAAATCTGATGTAATAAAATGCACTATGACAAACAATGTTATCTATGTGTAATAAAATCTGATGTAATAAAATGCACTTTGACAAACAGTGTTATCTATGTGTATTAAAATCTGATGTAATAAAATGCACTATGACAAACTGTTATCTATGTGTATTAAAATCTGATGTAATAAAATGCACTATGACAAACAATGTTATCTATGCGTATTAAAATCTGATGTAATAAAATGCACTATGACAAACAGTGTTATATATGTGTATTAAAATCTGATGTAATAAAATGCACTATGACAAACAGTGTTATATATGTGTATTAAAATCTGATGTAATAAAATGCACTATGACAAACAGTGTTATCTATGTGTAATAAAATCTGATGTAATAAAATGCACTATGACAAACTGTTATCTATGTGTATTAAAATCTGATGTAATAAAATGCACTTTGACAAACAGTGTTATATATGTGTATTAAAATCTGATGTAATAAAATGCACTATGACAAACAGTGTTATCTATGTGTATTAAAATCTGATGTAATAAAATGCACTATGACAAACTGTTATCTATGTGTATTAAAATCTGATGTAATAAAATGCACTATGACAAACAGTATTATCTATGTGTAATAAAATCTGATGTAATAAAATGCACTATGACAAACAGTGCAAAGGCAACCTGAACAGCTTTAAAATGAGATCGCAGCCTTCACATAGACAACTGTGTCATCAGCATACAGATGAAGAGTAAACGCTTCAACAGATTTCTAAATTTCATTTATATAAAGAGTAAAAAGAACAAACCTGATCTGTGTGAAAACCTTTATGCAGGATAATATTGGCCAACCCTGCACACCCTGCACACACTGCACACCCACTTCACCCTGCAAACCCTGCACACCCTGCACACCCTGCACACCCACTTCACCTTCTGAAGGTGATAAACAGCAGCAGCTTCAGTCAGAGACTGCTGGCACCAAAGTGCATATCGGAGCGGATTAGGAAGTCCTTCATACCAGCTGCTATACAACTTTATAATGCACAAAAATAACAACTTTTATCCTTTATCTATATTTTAACTTTTTGGTATGGACGTATTGAGTGGATGTGTGGTGCTGTGTCTGTCTTGAGGCTGCTGCAAAACTGTAATTTCCTGCAAAGGATTAATAAAGATCTATCTATCTATGCACCTCAATAAAATCAGACTTAACTTCATCAGACACAATGTGTGATGAAATCCCAGGGTAGGGATCTCTTACACTTGTTAGGTTTGGACTCATTTATATATGTGTTTAATACATAGTTCCTTGTACTAGGTAGAGTTTGTTAGTAGATCATTAATGTATGGTACTCTAGCACCACACTCTGGCCACTAGATGTTATAGTGTTAATAAGTCTTTGATTATTCATTACATAATCTGTGTTAATTACGATTTGTGTTGGCTTTATAAGCCCAGGTGTTCAGAGGGAGGGTGCGGCTCATTGTGAGAACTTCCCCTGTGATCATGTTGGTGAGTTTTCCTCTGAGAGTGTAAGTAAGATCTTCATTGTCCTGCAATGTATCTACCCATATGGTGTCTTCCCCACAAAATGGTTGTAGGTAATTTTACATGTATAGTTGACTCAGGCGTATGTCCCGTATAGGTAAATATTATATACCGATGTTGTGCAACTCATGTAGCTGGACAACATACAGAAAACCCCAGACAATATCTAATATTTGTTTTGGAGTTTAATAAAACCTGCCGACTCTCCGTCCTGTCTTGGTCTCCCTTCCTTCACCTGACCAACAATAAACAACCACCATCCAAGTTCGTTCCACAACGGTTTGAGTCTTTAAAATAGTCACTGAAACAAGAAAATCAGCATCAGAGCGGAGGCCTATTTGGGACAACTTTCTTAATACAAAACGGAGGGTCAAAAGCCTTGAAAAGGTTGGTAAATGGCAGTACACTCCACGCATCCAGAGATAACATAATTTAGCAACCATTTTAACAGAGCTGGTTCCAAGTTATCAGCCCCTTTAGATATCCCTGAGTCCAATGCAAGTAGACCTCCCTAAAAGACAGTTGTCTGAAGGAGAACCCCTGACCAACTTTATCAGTATTTTATCAGTATTGAAGGAGAACCCCTGACCAACTTTATTAGTATTTTATCAGTATTGAAGGAGAACCCCTGACTAACTTTATCAGTATTTTATCAGTATTGTAGGAGAACCCCTGACCAACTTTATCAGTATTTTTCTGAAAATCCCCTCCAATAGTATCCGTATTACACTGTGGTTGGGTTGGTTGCAAAACTTTTTTTTTAAGCGTTTTAAATAAACGTAATGACATCTTTCACCACTGTGCTTTATCTTGGCCAGGTCGCCGTGATGCAAATGAGAAACTGTCCTCAACTGGCCCACCTGGCTAAATAAAGGCTAAACAGAATAACCAGAGTCGCTGACCTGTGTGCTGTGTGTTCGGACGTGTTAACACACACACACACACTCACACACACACACACACACACACACACACACACACACACACACACACACACACACACACACACACACACACACACACACACACACACACACACACA
>JACXGM010005336.1:0-16523 GCA_016801145.1 Umbra pygmaea | reverse complement strand
AACATTCCTCATAATCAACTGTGTGCAAGGGTCAACTGTAATCACAGCAAACTTGCTAGTATCTGTTAGGAAACACACAGAAATACCCAGACGTGTGTGTATAGCAAGAGACGCTGACATCATCACAATCTCACATTCCTAACCAACAATCTCACATTCCTGACCTGAAATCTACTATTACATCAAAATAACATCCTCTTGAAGTGGATCAACAATATTTTAGGCAACCTTAGTTGTTGAGATACATTTTGTGAAAAAACATTTTAATGTTTATACAGTTAAAGGGAAATTTCTCTTTAAATAATTTACTCAAATAACTAATTACTAAAGTTGGTGATGCCTATAAAAAAACGACACATTCGAAAACGAGTGATTAACGAGTGGCTTCTGTTGTTTTTATTATTTTCAACAAAAAAAAGGGCCAGAATTTAAAGTGAAAGTAGTAACAGATCCTCTTCTGTTGTTAGGGCCGAGCGCTAGACAATAGCTACAAACTGAAGGTGGTCCCCAGGGGCTGTAAATGGCTGCCCACTGCTCCCTTGAGGGATGGGTTAAATGCAGAGAATGAATTTCACTACATGTATGTGACAATAAAGTACCTTACCTTTAGTCAGGCATGGACATATTTCTATTATCAGTCTTTGTAGATTTCCTAAATCTTAATCACAGCTGATCCCTGTTGTCTACACTGTAAATACTAAAATGGGATTTAATAAAAAAGTATTAGTGAACCTAACTCAGTTTTTATCAACCTGCCATTGACACTAATTTTAAATAAGTTATGTGTAATTAGGGGTCAAAAAAAGCTGCCCAACTCAATGTATTTGAGTTTAGGCAAAAAGGAAAACTTCTAAATTTAGACATGCGCAGTACTCATCTACTTGGTGCTTAAGTCAATTTCTAGAACATGCTTGAGCAAGCCCGGGTACAGATGGACATCGCTTCAACGGCCAAGGCCAGGGCATTAAGGACACCATAACCACGTGGTGAAATCCTGTTGCAACTTATCTCTCGACGATTAACATCTTTCAACCCATGACTTTGAAAAAGCAAAATCTGGTATTTTTAAACCTGGGGTGGGCTCTTGTTCCACATATTTTGGCAATTGGTGTAGTAGATCTCCTTGAGCTGCCATGGCTGCAATTTACTTTAACAGTGTTTCCAATAGGATTGGTGTTACCTTTTTGTTGATGTGAGTCAGCTAAGCTAGATAGTTATACTCATGTTTGAGTATACTGTGTGTGTAGCAAGTGGGGGCACTTGTGTCGTTAACAAGACTGACTGCAGCATTATCCAGTTTCTTTGGGTGAGTTGCGGTTCGGATATTGCAAGGCCTGTCCGGAAGGCATTTGTCCTTTTTCACGTTCAAAAATAAGTCAGTCCCATTTGGCATAAGTGAGTAGTGTTATCCACACATCACATCATGAGGTTTACCACACAAGTTCCAAAGTTTTATGACTGTTAGTTAGTTATTGTAGCCTATGCAGTATGAAGATCAAGACTTCAATGATGCCCTCTGCAGTTTGACACAAGTAAAAGATTTGCCTGAAGGAGCTACACTAAAAATCCTTACTCTCGTGACTCCTCAGTTTACAGCACTGTCATCACCCACCACAACATCAGACAGTGAGTGCAGCACAGCAGACACTGAGATCTTCCATTGGTAAGAAGATAACAATGGCTGGTGCTCTTTCCCATACCCAATGTCTCAGTTGATGTTCAGTACAGTCTTAGACAGGGAGATCTTTTTGAAAGATGGAACACGTACAGCATGACTCCGTCTCGAGTTCTAAAGCATGACATACTTGAAAAGATTGCTGAGACAATGTACAGTTTCAAGGCTTATCCTAAAGATGAAGACATCAGTGCTGTTGCAAAAGTGCTGATTAGCAAAAGCACAGTGACTTACTGAGCTGGGATCTCACCTGGGATAGTATGGCTGGAAGATCTCTTAAATTTATAAGAAATTTATTTGAACTATCGTTCAATGCTGCGAAAAGCCGGATGTAAGGATTTAGCAATCAATGGTAGTAAGAGAAGCAAAGGCAATACCAAACGGTCAAAAAGAGGTGAAGCCAAATATCTGCCTAATTATCTGAAGGCAACGTGATCTCTCAGAAATCCGTGATACTACCATGGATACTTAACTTCAAACTCTGTGGCAGTTTCACAGAATGGCTGAATATTCCGTGGAATAATCACGGATCCTTAACTTCTAAATCCGTGGCAGTTTCACAGAATCGCAGCATGACGTAGCAGAGTGTAAATAGCGTAGATTTTGCAGGTTGGTAGGTTGGGGATGGTGGACAGGCGTATAAACATGCGAATCACATACCAAAGGTTGCGAGTTTGAATCCATGCGGACACTTTGCATATATTCTGTTTTCTATACCAATGCGATGCAGACGTGTTGCAAATGTGCTTTTTTATCATTTTTTTACTCACAATAATCATGGTTACAAACAATAAATTACGACATAATACAACTCGAGTTAACAGCAAGGTTTCTAAGTGGTTAAGGTTAGGGGTTTGGGAAAGGCTTACATCGAGTTAACAGCAAGTTCTCACTGTGCGCCAATCGCGGACTTTTCCGTGAAAATGCCACAGATTTTGATCCGTGTTCATTTCACAGAATTTTCTGCCATTCCGTGGAACTGTCACGGATTCTGATGTTCATACTCCGTGGCAGTTTCACAGATTTCTAAGAGATCAGGCTGCTGAAGGACATGATGAAGCCTCGAAAATGCCAGAAAGTTTTTTTCAGAGAGGAAATGAAGACAAAATGAACAACTGGCACTCTCATCTCACAAAAGATGGACCAAACATTCCCAGTACACAGAAGAGAGAAAGTCAAAGAGGAGCTATAAAGTAGATGTTTGAACAATGGCTAGCACTTTTCACGATGAGACAGGTATAGTAATCTGTCCTGAACAGTGCCTGAAATGCCAATGAAAACACAACAAATTCACTATGGATTTATTGATACAAATCAGTATTTTGTGTTGGTTAGAACGTAGTACACTAGTCTGATTTGTTTGAAAATTGTAAACAAGGTACAAGCTGGTAAGCTAAAATGGTTGCTAGTTGTTATGAATCGAATCCATGTCTACACGCTGGTTCTACCCACCTTGACTTTTTCAGGTATTTGCTGAGTTTAATAGAATTGTCTGTGATAATCTTGAGGGATACTTCTTTGAGGCTTTGGACCAGCACTCCCTATGTTTCAGTTAAAAAAATGGAGCTGTTAGACAGAAACTGACTAAGTTAAGGCAGCACATCAACTGGGCAGTTACCCTTTCATTCTGAGTAATCCTCACTCTCTACTGATGATCTGGATCACGTATTTAAACAGTTCACATAGCAATCAAGTGCCTATTTGCGAGCGCTGAGCCAATGCCGATTTGGCTCTGATCTGGGGAATTTTGTCAGCAAACTCTAAAAACTGTTAAAACTCTAAAAACAGCTAGTATCATATAGTCTGAACTTGGCATTAAGGCACAACTTCAAAGGTCTGTCCCAAAATTAGAGCTTCCCATCTGATGATAGACAAACCTTTTACACTCTATGTGACTTGTGTTTGTGCCTCATAAATGTGATCTTTTAACTGATCTTTTCTATATCATTAGACATCAGATGTGACTGCCCAGCTTCTCCTCAAAGGCATTCCCATTGTACTCTGCGACGACTCGAGTGAATTCTACCTTACATGCGTTGTAAGTACTTGCACAGAAAAAAAAGTGTTTAGTTGCATTTATGGTCATAAGGACATAGAAGAAAGGTGTAACTTTCTGCACAATATACAGTGAGGTCTGTAAGGATTTGTGCAGTGACACATTTTGTGTTTCAATTCCTCCACAATTCATCTGAAATGTAAACGCACTGCAATTAAAATTAAAATTTACCTCTCAAACCGTATAGTCATTAATTCACTTCAAATTTTAGGAGCAGGTGTCTAGAGGGAAGTCAGCGTCACTGTTAAAAAATGTATGGACCTCATATATGCTTCCATTGATTTAGTTTATTCACACCAGATATAGTTATTTGGATACAGTGTTACAATGCAGCGTGAATGTATATTAAGATTTCTGTTATCTTACAAATAATAACACCAAAATTAAAAGTTCATAAGAAGAGTATCCAATGGGTAGAAAACATAACCTGGTATTGTAATGATCACTGTGTTTCTTGGCAGGATACGGAGAGAGATGAGGCCCTGGCATCCATCTCAGTTAGTGTGCTGACTGTTCTCAGTGAAGATAGTGTTCAGCCGGGCTCAATGCACCTGCAGCCCATCTCCAATGCCATTGTACTTGAGGGAGGTATTATCATGGACAACATCAGAGACTCATGCAGTTTGCCTGTTATTTGGTCTTACATATACTTTGCATTTACACTAAAAATTTATCCAAATGGTAATGCTGGGATTGGGGAACCAAACCCTCTCACCAAAACTGCTACCTCTGAAAAACAGTCTTCTGGGATAGACCAGTGATGAGTCGTTCAGCTGTCAGATTGCACGTGATAAGCCTTGCAGTCATTATTGTATTGTAAATTGTTATGAGAGAAATGCCAGATACTTTGGTCGAACTGTCATGTTAGTTTATAGAAGTTATAGTTGAGAGAAGTTATATACTTTTGTGAAACTGTGCCTGCTTATTTATATGGAGTGATAGAATGTAATATATAAATACTTTATTTGTGGAGAACCCAAGGAGCAATAATTTACTTTGATGATTATGTAGGTTTAATGCTAGGGCTGATGCTCAGTTTAAATGTTTTATTGTATTGTGTCAGAATTGCATTAGGTCCGGTTAGCTTTACCAGTATAGGTTCACAGTTGTGTAGTTAACAGGTGCTCACTTGTTTAATATTATGAGACACTTAATGTCTTCCTTTTCAGGTGCAAGGAATTAACACATAAATGTGATTTTATTTTGCCTTATCCAATACAACATACATAAACCTTACGCTCTGCAGTTCAATATCAATGAATTTTCATTGAACATAAGTCATTTGTGATGCTAATAGTAAAATCACCCATGTCTTTCGAATTACCCTGGCTCAAGCCACAACTCATTTGTGCTGGCAAACTCTGCCATTCCTGCCATTTTCGATGGGAATCCCCCCTTGGATGAGTGGCTGTGAAGGGGACAACGGCTATTGGTTAAAGACATGGCTGATGACACCATTTATGATGCCAGCAACAGTGCGTAAAATCCTGTTTAATAAAAAAAAACACACAGTGTAATTGAACGAACATTTGCCATACTGAAAATGCGCTTCAAGTGTTCGGATAGGACAGGAAGCACTATATAGTACAGTCCTCAAAAAGTTGCAGCCTTTTTTGTGGCTTTTTGTGGATTACACAACATTTCCATGAATCATGGATGTGTTGATGACATAAATTAGGAAATATCAGAGGACTTATGGAGAAGTGATGTTAAAATGCATGTGCCATTGCCATTTAACCCAAATGCCCTAGCAGCAGAACGGGAGAGGAGAGCTTATTTGACAGAAGAGTGAGGTAAGCAAAGTCATCTCATTCTTATGTTAGACTACATTGCAAAAATATCACTATGCATTCATAACCTCATCATTTGGTGAGAGTGAGCCCAAAACATCAGAAAGTATGTCTTTGTGACATTTCTTTAGTTATATTTTGTAAAAAAATTAAATCAATAGTCTATCAATCAACAAATATTAACAGAGTTACAACCTCACACGTAAAAAAAACTGCCAAACTCATTAAAGTAATTGAGTAGCAACTACTCAAACACCTAGCCTGGCTCCGCTCTCCTATGTACTTCATTTTCCTTCAGTACTCCTTCTGGGTTTGCAGCATATTCCCTGGTTTTCTCAGAACAATTTTTTACCCGTCCAATCAACAAACAGAGGGAGTGGCTGAGAACGATTATGTTGATGTCCTGCGCTAGTTTGATTGTAGTACGTCACAACCAAACATTAGTGATTGGTTATGGCAGTTCCAAAGTGGCTCTGAGAAGATCCAATAGTTTTAAACTTTAACATAGTACCCGCCTTCAAGGAAGTTTACACTTGTCAATGGAGAGTGGCCAGACTCTCTGTACAAATGAAATGTATGTACGAGAGTCTGGTAGGACCAGGCTATCAAACACCTCCAATGATCAGTAGTACTCAAACCCTGAAAGTGTTATTAACATACTGTTTGTCAACTTATCTTATCACTTACTGTTTTTAAGTACTGTTAACTGGATATTGAGTAAATATAATATTATTGTCCCAGTATAGGCATGTGTGAAGAGAAGGAGACCGGCGGGCAGATAGATGGAGGTTGTTTACAAGTTTTATTGGAGATGTTTCGAGAAGCAGTACAGGAATAGTAGGTTGCAGGGTACGGCTAACGAGAGACAAAACCCACTCTGGGACTCCTGTGACAATAATTTATTTATGATCATCTAATATAAAATGAGTATGTTTTAACAGGTTCTGTTTATTTAATAATTTTAAATGTTCTATTTGTAACTTTTCAAGTCATAACAATGGAATTACTTTCACTTTGAAGTGACCATCTTACAAACTGTATTTCTTGAGATTAAAATCATCACAAAAGTTCATGTAAATGGGATAATGATTTCCTAAACACAAACGCATGGCCGAAAATGCATTAAATATATTAAAGACTGACCAACACATGCCCATTGAAAAACCTTGTGGAAGCAGAATTCGTCCAGTATTTCCTGTTCAAATGGCAAAATATGCACTGCATAGTTTAGGGAGTCATTGTCCCAACTAAAATGCTTTTTCTGATATTTAACATGTGAAATATAGATTTTGTAAGTTTGATTTAATGAAAAATCAATAGTACTATGCTACTCTGTTGTTTGAAAAAAAAATTTTACATTCTAATAAACAAAGAGAGCATCTAATTCATACCACCAGCTGCATTCTAATAAACAAAGAGAACATCTGATTCATAACACCAGCTACATTATAATAAACAAAGAGAACATCTAATTCATATTACCAGCTACATTCTAATAAACACAGAGAACATCTAATTCATTACACCAGCTACATTCTAATAAACAAAGAAAACATCTAATTCATACCACCAGCTACATTGTAATAAACAAAGACAACATCTAAATCATACCACCAGCTACATTCTAATAAACACAGAGAACATCTAATTCATATTACGAGCTACATTCTAATAAACAAAGAGAACATCTAATTCATACCACCAGCTACATTTTAATAAACAAAGAGAACATCTAATTCATACCACCAGCTACATTCTAATAAACAAAGAGAACATCTAATTCATACCACCAGCTACATTCTAATAAACAAAGAGAACATCTAATTCATACCACCAGCTACATTTTAATAAACAAAGAGAACATCTAATTCATACCACCAGCTACATTCTAATAAACAAAGAGAACATCTAATTCATACCACCAGCTACATTCTAATAAACAAAGAGAACATCTAATTCATACCACCAGCTACATTCTAATAAACAAAGAGAACATCTAATTCATACCACCAGCTACATTCTAATAAACAAAGAGAACATCTAATTCATACCACCAGCTACATTTTAATAAACAAAGAGAACATCTAATTCATACCACCAGCTACATTTTAATAAACAAAGAGAACATCTAATTCATACCACCAGCTACATTTTAATAAACAAAGAGAACATCTAATTCATACCACCAGCTACATTCTAATAAACAAAGAGAACATCTAATTCACCAGCTGTTTTCCATCACTGTAAAAGCTGACAAATGAGAATAATTAAAAGTCCCTCTCAGACTTTTACACAGCAGCCAAATAGTGGTCATATTCACAACATAACACCCCAGTAACCATTAACAAACAGCACGGACACCAAAACCAGGTCAATTTCATGTCAGATAAAGTACACCATGCTGTCTAGATAGAGTGCACTCTCTTTCTGCCAACAGGAAGCATGTGTGTGTGTGTGTTGTGTGTGTGTTGTTAACACGCTGAAACTGCCAGATGTGTCATTAGCTCATCAGTAGCTTAGCAGATTCCCAGCTTAAGTACACATTATTTGTCCAGGACAATGTACCAAAGATATAGTGTCTAGGAGGCAGTAGCTAGGGGACTGTAGTAAGAATACTGTAGCTAGGAGATTGTAGCTAGGAGATTGTAGCTAGGGGACTGTAGCTAGGGGACTGTAGCTAGGAGATTGTAGCTAGGGGACTGTAGCTAGGAGAGTGTAGCTAGGGTTATCACTAACACACCACTTAAACAGTACCTTTCCATTTCCTTTCATAATAGAGGTAAAGAAGATAGACAAAGTTTAAGGAAGAGAAATATGCCATGGGATTTAGCAAGGGGCTAGTGGATATTAATACAGCACAGTGATTGGGGTATCTTGTTAGCTTGCTAGCTAGCAACTCCATGTCTAGGTCGGATGCCTGCAAATTTAATTATATTTAATGTGTATCAACGACAGGGTTCTGTGAACAAGCAGTCTAATAAGAATCAGAGCGGCTTGGTGACAAGTGCTTGGAGGAAGCATGTGGTTGATGTTCGACCATCACGGACTTGCTATGAATTTGCCCACCAGAAATTGGGAGAGGAGACAAATCCCCCCTACAAAAAACAGACAGTGCTGAATAATAGTCTAATAGTTTTAGAATGAATAATTCAGATAAGCTGTATTAGTTTAAATTCTCTATTTTATATCCCTCTCCAACGCTATATCTTTTGCTCCACCTCTCTCCATTCTCTCTGTGTCTCTCTCAGGCCATGTGTCATTATGAAATTACTCAGCAGTTTAAAAAACATTTACATTGTTTACATTTTTAGTCACTTAGCAGACACTCTTATCCAGAGCAACTTACAGTAATTACAGGGACATCCCACTGAAGCAACTTAGAGTTAGGTGCCTTGCTCCAGGACACAATGAGTCAGGGTTCAAACCACTACAAGTCTGACTCCCTAACAACAAGTCTGACACCCTAACAACAAGTCTGACTCCCTAACAACAAGTCTGACTCCCTAACAACAAGTCTGACTCCCTAACTACAAGTCTGACTCCCTAACAACAAGTCTGACTCCCTAACTACAAGTCTGACTCCCTAACAACTGTGCCATCTGATGCCCTTGTCTGATTCCTTGAGCTAGCTGCAGCCTCTTTCTGTAAGAAGAACCACACAGATTGAACCTAAGAGAACCACAAAGGAGAACCACAGAAACTGAGAGAAACACACTGAGACTGTAAGAACAACATAGGACATATATCAAAACCAATACACATGCGGATGCCACTTCGATAAGGAAAATTCTAATTGTGAGAGAACAAACTTAACTTGAGAGAGAGGAAATTCACCTCGAACACGCAGAGGACCAGACGCAAGCACGCAATGCTACTTTCAAAGGAAAAAATCCTGAGACCAGAAATTTGAAGCTAGCCCAAAAGAAGCTCACACCGAGAGAGCAGAAACAGAAGCCAAGTGCAATTTCTCAGGACACCCTGATTAGGGCGCAAGCCTAAACACATTTTGCGTAGTAGCCCACCTAATAAAAGCTTTTTATTTTATACAATCCACAAGTGTTCCTGGTTTAAAATTTTTGTGCCAAGTGAGCATGACTTTTCTTAGTTTTACACAATAATGCAAATAATAATGTAATTTCAGCCTGTGAATTTTTGAAATATTTTATGTAGTTTCATAATTATTGAGGTTGTTTGGGAATTTATATTAGATTATAAAGTTATTTTAGTGCATCTCCTCACCTCAGCAATGCTTGCGCTGACGAGAAAAATAGACTTGAAGCGTAAAATTAAGCTGCTTAAACGAGCCTCGTTTTACACAATGGCACGCTGCTGTTTGCTGTGTAGCATGTCTCATTTATCTTTGTGAGTTCAAAATCTGCGACTTGTGTTTTGGTCTTGTTTCTGAGATGTTTCGGTGACATGACAATATGTCTAGTTCCGGCGTCTGGCGACCGACTTTCTTGCAGCTCACTTTTTAAGAACACTATACTCGATTAGGAAAGATGTTTCATTCATGAATGATACAAGTGAATGTGAGTCAGCTCTCGAGTTACTAAACTGGGTTCACCCATTTTGGGAAGTTCTTAATGAAATCCTAAATTACCAGGTTAAGAGTTCATAAATAACCATTGATCATAACGAACATACAATTTGAATGGGCCAGATCTCACCAGACTGAGATCATGAAGAAAGAAATGGATAGCCCTTCTATGGTTTCAAACTCAGTCTGAGTTTGCCAACAGCATTGCACCCTGTATTCCACTGCTGGTTTGCTTCTAAAGCTAAGCAGGGTTGGGCCTGGTTATTCCCTGGATGGGAGACCCATGCTGCTGGAAGTGGTGTTAGAGGGCCTGTAGGGGGCACTCTTCTCTCTGGTCTAAGGAAAATTCACAATGCCCCAGGGTAGTGATGGGGACATCTGCCCTTTGTAGGGTGCCATCTTTCGGATTACTCTCTGTGGTCATTAAAAATCCCATGGTACTTATCGTAAGAGTCTAGTTAACCCTAGTTAACCCCGGTGTCATGGTCAAATTCCCAACCAGGCCTCATTTCAATCATGGCCACCTAATAATCCCCCTCTAATTGAAACGAGTACTTAAAAAAAAATCAAGTGTTTGTTATTTCGTTGAATCCATTTTATTTTGAACACAACTGAAGGTTCAAAACATAAAATGTCACCTGTGCCATAAACAATATAAATAACTAAAAATGTTACCAAATAAATACACAATTGGCCTACTGATGTAGAGCCCATTCCTAATTTCCTGTCTGGGCTTTCACCTTAACATTAGTTTACTTTTGTTAGAAGCTCATTAAGTAAACTGGTCAAGAACATTATGTATTAACAATCTAGGCATTTATCTGCATTTCCATTAGGCTATACCATATTATTCAGAGTTTGGACTAGCCTACTACACTTCGCTCTGCCTAATAATGAATCGCGCTGAAGGCAGGCACACAGCTATGCGGCTCGCATATTACCTTCTTCCAAGGTACATACAAATAAGCAAAGTTGAATCATAGTAACAAGTGACACAAGAGTACGAACTACAATTACACATAGGGGACAGCTACATTCTTGGCACGCTGGTGAGGGTGTTTGATTCCACTCCCCCTGAGGTGTAACATGATAGTGCTGTCAGTTGCGCTGGTGAGGGTGTTTGATTCCACTCCCCCTGAGGTGTAACATGAGAGTGCTGTCAGGGGCCTGGTGAGGGTGTTTGATTCCAATCCCCTGAGGTGTAACATGAGAGTGCTGTCAGGTGCGCTGGTGAGGGTGTTTGATTCCACTCCCCTTGAAGTGTAACATGAGAGTGCTGTCAAGTGCGCTGGTGAGGGTGTTTGATTTCACTCCCCCTGAGGTGTAAAATGAGAGTGCTTTCCGGTGCGCTGGTGAGGGTGTTTGATTCCACTCCCCCTGAGGTGTAACATCAGAACTCCAGGGAATGCAACCGGTGGTTCACAGGCCCCGAATGGGGTTACAGTTTTTATGTGTCTGTGTTTGTCCTGCTCACTGCTCCCATCTTCTATCTGCTTTATTGTTTCCATAAGTACATTTGATTCACATTAGATCATTAAAATTGATCTCCTTAGAGTCTGGGTTTCTCTCCTAGGGATGGGACGGTATGAAAATTTCATATCACGGTTATAGTGATCAAAGTATCACGATTATCAATATTATTACGGTTTTGTTAAAATGAGATGGAAATGTAAAAAAAACGGATACACACACACTGAAATTTTTTTAACAAGTTTTATACTTGGAAATCAACAAACAACAAATACAATTAGCAGCTCTAAGCACTTTTTATTTTACTATAGTCTACCATTTAGTATTAAAGCCTACTATCCGATGTGATATCATTATGAATTCCCCATAAATTGATGACTGATAATCTTGTTAGAATTAGGCAATATCTTTACCATCTGCTGAATTAAACGAAAGGGCTAGTTAACAGGATGATTTTTCACCTATGCTCTGAATTTGACTCTGTAATGGCATATTCATGTAACACATACATTACATTCATTGCTAATCTACCAGTTGCTGGCAGGAATATCTTTTTCCTTATAGGCGTTAACTTACATGGCTTGAATACTGTGCCAGTATACTGTGACTATCTCTGTGGATGGTTCCCATTGCCTGCTGTTTTGAATCTCTCAGATGAAGGAATGGAGTTGACCACGTGCCTTGGCTTGATCTATTTTGCCATGTATCCGAATATTCTGCCTTTCTGAAAGCCCGATTTGTGTACCGAACTCTGCCTGTCTGATTACCTGGATTTTGGTAACAGAACATAGACTGTATACCCACCTGCATTATTGTGTCCTGCTATATATGTACCATACGTCTATACTAGTACAGAATAAACATTATTATTATTATTATCCTCTTCTTGGAGTGAATCGTTACAGAATACCTCGCCTAATGACTGCTACTCCTTCACGGAGGAAGATTGGGGCTCAGGTTGTAACGGCCTTCTGGGAGGCCTGTTTCTCTGGGGAAGACCCGCAGTGGGATTTATATGAAGCCACCTATGAAGACTTTTTGATCAGGGAGGCTGTGGATGACGACTATGTCCTCCCTCGTAGAGTCTTCGAGGCTCCTGCCCATTTCGAAACTCCCAAAATGGCCTCACGCCTGAGTCTCAAGATGGCCACCAGCCCCAGTTCCAAGATGGCCGATCCCAAGATGGCCACTGGCCTCAGTTCCAAGATGGCTACCAGCCCCAGTTCCAAGATGGCCGATCCCAAGATGCCCACCGGCCTCAGTTCCAAGATGGCTACCCGCCCCAGTTCCAAGATGGCCGATCCCAAGATGGCCACCGGCCTCAGTTCCAAGATGGCTACCAGCCCCAGTTCCAAGATGGCTGATCCCAAGATCGCCACTGGCCCCAGTTCCAAGATGGCCACCAGCCCCAGTTCCAAGATGGCCACCAGCCCCAGTTCCAAGATGGCCGATCCCAAGATGGCCACCGGCCCCAGTTCCAAGATGGCCACCAGCCCCAGTTCCAAAATGGCCACCAACCCCAGTCCTACGTTAGCGGATCCCAAGATGGCCACCGGCCACGGTTCCAAGATAGACACCATCTCTACTGCGTTGAGGAGAGACCCAGCAGTGGATGGAGACTATCGCGAGTGGATGAACCAAAGCAGCTAGTTCTTTTCGTGGAGAGCTGGTTTTGGGTCACTCAAGGCGGAGGCTGAGACGTTCCTATGGAAGCGGCTGCTCACCCGATCCCCTCATCTACTGACCTGGTTGGAAGCCGCAGTGGCCCCTCAAGAACCTCGGTCTTCCTTCGGGGGCCCTCAATGTCCTGTCAGGACCCTGAGAGCACAGGTCGGATGCCTATAGGTCGGGTGGGAAAGGTCTCCCTCACGCCCAGATCACCAGAGGTCTCCACCACGCCCAGACCGCCAGAGGTCTCCATCCCGCCCAGTCCACCAGCGGTCGCCCGAGTTCCCCGACCAGTAGAGGTTGCTCAAGTATCCCGGCCACAAGAGGCCACCGTTCCCACTCCATGGCCACAAGAGGACGCTGTTCCCGCTCCACGGCCACAAGAGGCCGCTGTTCCCGCTCAAGGGCCACAAGAGGCCGCTGTTCCCGCTCCACGGCAACGAGAGGCCGCTGTTCCTGCTCCGCGGCCACAAGAGGCTGCTGTTCCCGCTCCACGGCCACAAGAGGCCGCTGTTCCCGCTCCACGGCCACCAGAGGCCCCCCAAGTTCCTAGACCAGCAGAGGTTGCCCAAGTTCCCCCGTCTCGTCCACCAGAGGTCGCTCCTGCTCCTCCTTGACCACCAGAGGTTGCTCCTGCTCCTCCTCGACCACCAGAGGTCACTCCTGCTCCTCCTCGACCACCAGAGGTTTCTCCTGCTCCTCCTCGACCACCAGAGGTTGCTCCTGCTCCTCCTCGACCACCAGAGGTCGCCCAAGTCCCACGACCACCAGAGGTCGCTCAAGTCTCACGACCACCAGAGGTCGCTCAAGTCTCATAACCACCAGAGGTCGCTCAAGTCTCACGACCACCAGAGGTCGCTCCCGCTCCGCCTCGACAACCTGAGGTCGCTACACCACAATCAGTCGGGCCTGAGCCTTGCCTTGTCCCCTAGCCTGAGCCTTGCCTTGTCCCCGAGCCTGAGCCTTGCCTTGTCCCCGAGCCTGAGCCTTGCCTTGTCCCCGAGCCTGAGCATTGCCTTGTCTCCGAGCCTGAGCATTGCCTTGTCCCCGAGCCTGAACCTTGCCTTGTCCCCGAGCCTGAGCCTTGCCTGGTCCCCGGGCCTGCCTTTTTTCCTGAGCCAGAGCCTCCCTTGTTCCTCCTCCAGTCCCCGTGCCAGTGCCTGACTCAGTCCCGGTGTTCGCCCTAGTCCCCAAGCCTGTGCCTGCCCCAGAGCTGGTGCCTGCCCCAGAGCCGGTGCCTGCGCCAGAGCCCGTGCCTGCCCCAGAGCCCGTGCCTGCCCCGGTCCCCGTGCCTACCCCGATCCCTGTGCCGGCTTCTGTGCCGCTCCTGCCTTGCCCTGCCGACCCTCCAGCTTCCGGACCGCCACTGCTGCCTCCGCCTTCCGGACCTCCGCTGCTGCCTCCGCCTTCCGGACCGCCGCTGCTGCCTCCGGCTTCCGGACCGCGGCTGCTGCCTCCGCCTTCCGGACCGCCGCAGCTGCCTCCGCCATCCGGACTGCCGCTGCTGCCTCCGCCCTCTGGACCTTCGCTTCTGCCTTGCCCTGCCGAGCCTCCGCCTTCTGGTCCGCAGCTGCTGTCTCCGCCATCCTGCCCGCAGGAGCTCCCGTCGCCTGCCTGGTCTGCTCGTCTGCATCGCCCTGGAGTGCCCTGCCGGCCTAGTTTCTGCCGCTACAGTCTCCTGCCTGGGTCTTCTGCCGCCTGGTGTCCGGTTGCGTGTCCGCTGTTTGGCGCCTCGGGAGCTCTGCCTTGGGGGGGGTTCTGTAACGTTCCCCAGTTCCTCTTTCCTGAGGACTACAGCTTCCCTACCCAAGAACTACAATTCCCATAACTCAGACTCAATCACCCAAATTTGAACACCTGCTCTCACCCAGTCTGTATATAAGTCTTACACACACCATTGTCTCTTCGCGAGGTATTGTAAGTATTTATTCTTCCTACTGAGCATACCATTCTTGGATTGTTATTCCGGCCTGACCCCTGCATTGTTTATTACGTATTTGTATTGGATTATCCCATGTACCTTGGCTTGATTTATTTTGCCTTGTATCCTAATATTCTGCCTGTCTGAGACCCCAATTAGGGTACCAAACTCTGCCTGTCTGATTACCTGGATGTGTTAATGTTCAAGTTCAAGTTCAATTTATTTATATAGCACGTTTACAACAGCCACTAGGCTGACCAAAGTGCTTTACAGAAGAAGGGAAAGTAATAAAAACACACAAAAACACAAACAAAAGAATAAAAGCAGTGTAAGACATAGGCTAAAAACAGAAAGGTAAGGAAAGGGCAGAGATGAAGGTTAATATGCTAGTGTGAACAGGTTGTTTTTTAATAAGGACTTGAAGACAGACAATGTAGGGGCCGTTCTAATCTGTAGGGGCATTGAGTTCCAGAGTCGAGGCCCTGCTACTACAAAAACACGCTCACCTCTACGCTTAAGTTAAGCGCGAGGGACTACCAACAAAGCCTGATCCATAGACCTTAAGCTTCGGGACGGAGTGTAAGGATGAAGCAGTTCAGAGAGGTAGACCGACATTTATGGATCAGTCTGGCCGCTACATTTTGTACTAATTGGAGACGGGTGATTTGGGCACTTGATATACCACAGTATAAAGAATTGCAGTAATCTAGCCGACATGTAATAAATGCATAAACAGACATTTCTAGAGTTTTTGGATTGAGAAAACCTCTAATTTTAGATAGTAATCGAAGCTGATAGAAACTAGAGCTGATTACAGATGACATGTGTTTATTAAATTTGAGGGACTGGTCAACAAGAACACCGAAGTTCCGTACTCCAGTACATTTAAAATTTTCGTTTGGGCCAAAAACAATAACCTCAGTCTTATCCTCATTTAGAAGGAGGAAATTTTGGGCCAGCCATGCCTTGACTTCTTCTAAGCATAGCAGAAGAGAGTCTAGCGCTGCACGGTTGTTTCTCTTAATAGGGATGTAAATTTGGGTGTCGTCCACATAAAATGAAAAGAAACACCATGCTTTCTTAGGATGGTGCCCAGCGGTAGCATGTAGAGAGAAAATAAGGAAGGGGCCAAGATGGAGCCCTGCGGGAGCCCACAGGTGAGGAGAACAAAAATTGAGGAGAACAAAAATAACCCAAAATGTATTTTTTGATACAGTTGCAAAGTTAACTAAAAAGCAGAATTCCACAAATGAAATAGGACTACATTTTGACAGTAATGAATTCATGAGCTTTTTTGATAAAAAGATCATTACTATTAGAAAACAAATCACTGAATCCTCCCTTAAGACGCATATATCCCCTAAACTCATATGTCCTGAGATTGTGCAGAACAGTCAGGATGT
>JACXGM010005335.1:0-35374 GCA_016801145.1 Umbra pygmaea | reverse complement strand
GGTCCCCCAGGAGATACTGTGGGAGGTGCTGCGGGAGTATGGGGTGAGGGGGTCCCTTCTTAGGGCCATCCAATCTCTGTATGACCAAAGCGAGAGCTGTGTCCGGGTTCTCGGCAGTAAGTCGGACTCGTTTCATGTGAGGGTTGGTCTCCGCCAGGGCTGCGCTTTGTCACCAATCCTGTTTGTAGTATTTATGGACGGGATATCAAGGCGTAGTCAGGGTGGGGATGGGTTGCAGTTCGGTGGGCTGAGGATCTCATTGCTGCTTTCTGCTGATGATGTGGTCCTGATGGCATTGTGACCTTCAGCACTCACTGGATCGGTTCGCAGCCAAGTGTGAAGCAGCTGGGATGAGGATCAGCACCTCTAAATCTGAGGCCATGGTTCTCAGCAGGAAACCGATGGAGTGCCTACACCAGGTAGGGAATGAGTCCTTACCCCCAAGTGAAGGAGTTCAAATACCTTGTGGTCTTGTTCGCGAGTGAGGGAACAATGGAGCGGGAGATTGGTCGGAGAATCGGCGCAGCGGGGGCGGTATTACACTCATTATATCGCACCGTTGTGACGAAAAGAGAGCTGAGCCAGAAGGCAAATCTCTCAATCTACCGGGCAGTTTTGGTTCCTACCCTCACCTATGGTCATGAAGGCTGGGTCATGACTGAAAGAATGAGATCCAGGGTACAAGTGGCCGAAATGGGTTTCCTCAGAAGGGTGGCGGGCGTCTCCCTTAGAGATAGGGTGAGAAGCACAGTCATCCGTGAGGATCGCTGCTCCTTTGCGTCGAAAGGAGCCAGTTGAGGTGGTTTGGGCATCTGGTAAGGATGCCCCCTGGGCGCCTCCCTAGGGAGGTGTTCCAGGCACGTCCAGCTGGGAGGAGGCCTCGGGGAAGACCCAGGACTAGGTGGCGGGATTATATCTCCAACCTAGCCTGGGAACGCCTCGGGATCCCCCAGTCGGAGCTGGATAATGTGGCTCGGGAAAAGGACGTTTGGGGTCCCCTGCTGGAGCTGCTGCCCCCGCGACCTGATCCCGGATAAGCGGATGAAAATGGATGGATGGATGTTTGGCTCCTTTGTAAACCATACTGATAACAGAAATCCCCCAAATGGCCCTGATCAAAAGTTTACATACCCTTGGCTGTTTGGCCTTGTTACAGACATACAAGGTGAACCACACAGGTTAAAAATGGCAATTAAAGGTTAAATTCCCTACACCTGTGGCATTTTAAAATACATTTAGTGTCTTTGTAGAAATAGTCTAAGTTTGGTAGCTCTCACGTGCATACACTGAGCAGTCTAGATACTGAGCCATGGGTAGTAGAAAAGAACTGTCAAGTAACCTGCGTAATAAGGTTCTGGAACTGCATAAAGTCAGAAATTTATATAAAAAGATATCCAAAGCCTTGTGAATGCCAGTCAGGACTGTTCAATCACTTTTTAAGAAGTGGAGGATTCTGGAATCTCTTGATAACAATCCTAGCTCAGGTAGACCAAGAAGGATTTCAGCCAAAACTGCCAGAAGAATTGTTTGGGATACAAAGAAAACGCCACAGGTAAAGATAAAGACAGTGTAGTTGTTTGAAGAAGCACAATATGACGATACTTGAACAAAAATTAGCTGCATGGTGCCAGTACCACAAAAAAGCCTGGTTACAATATGCCCGACAACACCTTGACACACCTCAAATCTTCTGGCACAATGTAATTTGGAGTGACGAGACCAAAATAGAGCTTTATGGTCACAAGCATATGCAATGTTTGAAGAGGGGTCGACAAGACCTATAGTAAAAATAATATCATCCCTACTGTGCATGGTGGTGGCTCACTGATGTTTTGGGGGAGGGGTGAGCTCTAAAGGCACAGGGAACCTTGTGAAAATTGGTGGCAAGTTCAATGAAACATGTAATTGGACAATACTGGCAGAAAATATGCGTTCTTCTGCACAAAAGCTGCACATGGGACACACTTGGACTTTCCAACACAACAATGGCCCTATGCTCAAGGCCAAGTTTACCCTCTAGTGGTTACAGAAGAAAAAGGTGAAGGTTCTGGATTGGCCATCACAGTCTCTTGACCTTAATATCATCAAGCTACTGTATGATCTCAAACATGGTGTTCATGCAAGACAACAAGACTTTGCATGACCTGGAGGCATTTTTCCAAGACGAATGGGCAGCTATACCACCTGCTAGAAATCGCCTCATAGACAACTATCACAAATGACTGCACGCTGTCATTGATGCTAAAGGGGCCAATAGACCATATTGAGAACAGAGGGTATGCAGACTTTTGAACAGGGGTAATTTCATTATTTTCTTTGTTGCCATGTTTTGTCTTATGATTGTGCCATTCTGTTATGACCTACAGTTCAATATGTATCCCATGAGAAATAAAAACAATGTTTTGCCTGCTCGATTATGTTTTCTTTAAAAATGGTACATCTATTTGCAGTTCTCCATGGGGATTTTTTTTTGTTGAGCACAACTGTATACATAATAAACACACAATACATACACTTACCATTGTAGTCAAATAAAGCAAGCACATTAATCTCTATTAATTGAAAAAAGCAAGCATATTCATAACTAATTAAAGATGCACAGTTCATGGAACAGTATATCTTGTTTTATTTTTTAGTACACAGTAGATCAGAGATTTGTTCTTTTAAAGTTATATTGTCTGTGTAAATATTATAGCAGATGCTGTCACATGAGGATGACTAATATTGTAGGAGAACTAATGTTACCAAGCAATTTGAAGTACTGATAGGCCTACATAATTCTGTAAAACTTTATTTGGATGTAAATCTGATCTGTAGATGCTTTACAGAATAAATACAGACTATTTCTGTATACAGACTAAAATCAGTAACATTTCAATTAGAGATATACTTTCCATAACCCTTACCATAAACTTAATTCTAAGCCAAACAGTAACCTTAACCTTAGCAATTATTACATTTTTTTATTTTTTTATTTTATCAAATACATATCTGTAGAGCATCTACAGATAGTAATCTAGACTATCCAGTAACGTGAAACCCATATTTCCAATGTGAAACAGATCAATTTCAAATAGAGAAAATCCCAGACCAATAGCAGTCTATAGGACTGGTCATCCCAACAAATTCAGCCCAGGAACTGACCAAAATATGACCATGGAAGTCTAAGAAATCTAGGATAACATCAAGGTGTCAACAGGTCTACAAGTGGGTTGAGAACAAAATAAGCTTCAATTTAAAAAAGAAATATCATGACATGATTGATGTACGTCAGACAATACCTGGGTAAAGACAAAACGTCCTGAGAAGAATGTGCTCTGGACAAAGGTCAAAGGTGGAAAGCAAAGTTAAACTGCATGTTGGATGAAAGAAAAACACTGCCTTTGAACAAACATAGCAACTATAAACCATAAAATCTGTGGCATTATGGTCTGGGGCTGCTTTGATGATCCAAGGGCTGGACAACTTGTCATCATTGATCCAACCATGAATTCCATATTCTACCAGAGTTCTCTTGAGAATTTGAGGCCATCTGCGAGAAAGCTGAAGCTGAAAAAGACAAAATGGAATGTTATGAAATGACAATAAAATTTCCTGATCTCAAACCTATCAAAATGTTGTGGGGGGACTTGAAGAAGCATGCAGTAGAGCTGGGCAATATGGAAAAAATCTAATATCACAATATTGTTGACCAAATAGCTCAATTTCGATATTGGGGCGATATTGTAGGGTTGACAATTGGTGCTTACAAAGAAATATTTACACAATAAGATTTTTGATAAATAATCATCATTGATGTGTATATAATAACTAAGTGGGGTAAAGGCAAATAATAGAAAAGCTAGAACAGTCTGGTAAGTTCAGAAAATTACATCACTTTACTGTAATCCAGCCTTTAAAACCAGGAAAAGGTAACACTTTTCTCATATCATGATAATACGATATCCAAAATCTAAGATTATAATCAGTCTAATATCACAATATCGATATAATATCGATATATTGCCCAGCCCTAGCATGCAGTGTAAATTTTAGCAGTAGCCTATTTGAATAATTGTAGTCATTTTAGATTTTAACATTCAACCATAACTCTGGACAAAATGTCTTCTGTAGTTTTTGCACGTAATGAAACTTACAGGTTGCCTAAATATTTTTATTTCACAAAGAAAAAAACAAATGTTTAAAATTATTGACTAAAGTGAAAGACTTTTAGTCACGTAATTGTTCTATGAAATAATGTTTTTTCAACTTTTTCAGATCATATGTTGAATCAAAATGTGTTTGTCAAACTAAGGCTTTGGTTCAGTCTTAGTACATTGATAAAAACTCAAAAGAATTACTGTAACACTCTAATAACTGATTTAATGAACACTACCTCTATACAAGAAGGCCCTTAAACATGAAATTGTTAAAGATATACTGTAAAGAAGAGTGGGCATAATCATGAGGTTATTTCAGTCTATGACATAACATTTTGTTTATTAATAATACAAGTACATTTTTGTCTTTCCCTACATACAAGCCTCCCTAGCTTCTTCTTTCTACTGTTCTATTAATAAAATAATATGAATATCCTAAAAAAAAGACTATATATGTAGAGTATATGCAGTGGGCTGGATTTTCACTCATGCTGCGCAGTACAGAGGCAGTGCCTTAGAATGCTGGACAACCCTAGGCCACAACACAACATTTGTATATTCTTTGTGGGATTCCTCTAGCCTGGAAATCCCGAACCAAATCAGAAATATTAAGGGTCTGGCATCGAGTAATGAAAATGGAACAACTCGAGGGGCGGCACCAAGCATGCATTTGAAAATCTCACTGCATGCATTTGGATAACACTACGACCAATCACCAGTGGGTTTTTGCTAAGCTCCATACGTTTAGCTACCAGCGGAGCTGACTGGTAGAGTAAACTCTTGCCATATCCGAATGGCAAAACAGCAAAAACGTCCTTCTTGCAATGAACGATTCGAGCGCCCGTCTTCTGTTGCTCTTTTTTATAAAAAGCCAAGTCTAACTCGTTCATTGTAGAGGCCGAAGCCCTTTCAAACAACTTGTGTTCATCCGTAGTTTACTATTGACTTTGACGTCGCAATGGTGTCGTCATCTGTTTAGCTTACCTCTGGCTCGCCTATTATCAGATACACAGATGTGATTGGAGCAGCTCGGCGACAAGGGCATAGTTAATGAGCATCATTACTGAATGCCAGAGTGATTCGCTGAGCAAATTCAAATTGATATAATAGATACAATTATATACGGTACTAACTTAGTAGTGGTATACATATGACAGATATGCATACGGATATGAGGTTTTTGGGCCAGGTCAAAGTTTATCCACAAGACTGTCATCATTAAACTGGTTACACCAAAAGATGCATAAACGTGAGCATAGGGACCAAATCCAGGGACTGGACGTTCATCGATATTGAGTTTGATCTTGCTTTTATTAAATTGTAGCTGGTGGCTTTTGGTGTCTGATACAGTTTCTGGTGAAACTTAAGTAGAATTCCCATGTCCGACAAACATTTTCTGCTCAAAACCACTGAACAAAGTCTACAGACGTGACTAACAGGAAATGAAATAATGTGTCACTGAACAAAGGAGGGGTCAAAATCAAAAGTAACAATCAGTACCTGGTGAAGGGTCATGTCAGGATGAGACTGCAGGAAGGCTACCACAGGAGGAAGGAGGACGCCTTCCCAGTAATACACAGTGTTGAGATTACTTGCAGTCAGTGTTGGGTAAAGTTACTTTTCTAGTTACTTTTTAGTTACTTGCTGAGTTCACACGTTTTGGGAAGTCCCTAAATAAGACAAAATGATCAGGTAAATGGAGTTCATATCTTACTGGTGACCATAATTGGTATTTTCTTTACTTTATTCTATTTGTTTTATAGGCCACTGTTAACATACGAACCCCATTTACCTGTTCATTTTGTCTTAATTAGGGACTTCCCAAAAATTGTGAACTCAGCAAGTAACTAAAAAGTAACTAGAAAAGTAACTTTACCCAACACTGCTTGCAGTGACAACAAGCTCAGTCCGATGATGCTGTAACACATCGCTCCAGACCGTGACGGACCCTCCACATCCAAATCGATCCCGTTTCAAAGTACAGGCCTTGGTGTAACGCTCATTTCTTCGACAATAAACAAGAGTCCGACCATTACCATTACCTCAGTTTGTGCCCATAGGCAACATTGTTGCTGGCGATGTCTGGTGAGGGCCTACCTTACAACAGACCTACAAGCCCTGAGTCCAGCCTCTCTCAGCCTACTGCAGACAATGTGAGCACTGATTGAGTGATTGTGCATTCCTGGTGTAACTCAGGCAATTGTTGTTGCCATCTTGTACCTGTCCCACAGATGTGATGTTTGGATGTACCGATCGTGTGCAGGTGTAGTTACACGTGGTCTGTCACTGCGAGGACCAACAGCTGTCCTTCCTGTCTCCCTGAAGTGCTGTTTTTGGCATTTCACAGTATAAACATTGCAATTTCTTGCCCTGGCCACATCTGCATTCCTCATGCCTCCTTGTAGCAGGACTAAGGCACGTTCACACAGGTGGCAAGGGATCCTGGGCATCTTTCTTTTGGTGTTTTTCAGAGTCAGTAGAAAGGTCTCTTTAGTGTCCTCAGTTTTCATAACTGTGACTAATTGCCTACCGTCTGTAAGCTATTGGTGTCAACGTGTTCAGTAATTTTTTTGGTCATTAAAAAAGGATGGAAAACATTGTTTAAACCCTTTGCAATGAAGATCTGTAAAGTTATTTGGCTTTTTACAAATTATCTTTAAAATCCATTGTTTCTTTTTTTGCTGAGTTTGTCTTTCAAATTACTCTGCTCAGTGGGCTCTTCTGTTGGGCTCCATTATCACAAAAGCAGGCGGGATTGCATACTATGAAAATCCATCCATGCACTTTATTTGTTCATTGACAACCTAACCGCTGGGGTAAAATTGTACTTGGCCATCTAAGTACAACATAATTCACAAGAGATTTCTTTATTCCTTACACATTGGTTGCTAATTTCCTATAACCTTGAAATACAGATTTTTTTCATAAATTTTATTTAACTATGCATATCAATAGACTATGTAATTTTATATGGATTACGGCTTTAACTAGTATATCTCGGTCCATTATCATAAAACACTTTATCTTACCACTAAGAGGCCTCCCAAATAGCAGTAAAGGTTTTAAGCTACGATTTTCCTCTTAAAACCTATTAATAAAGCTGCTGAGAAGAATTTTTCCAAGGAAAAGGGAGAAATCCTCTGCTAAGAGAAAGGACAGGGTTGATCCTTTGGCAATGGAGGATGTTGTGTTCCATGGACTAGCTTACTATGCTCAAAGTGATTGGCTGATAGGGGATGGGTCTCTGTCAGTGAATTAATCATTGGAAGGATGTGTCAATTTGCCATATTAAAATAAAGATATTGAAATAAAAATGAAGGCTCTCACTGATTAAACATGAAACCAAGAATGATATACTGACTAGTCAAGTACAGTTGTTCTCATACGTTTGCATACCCTGGCAGAAATTATGAAATTTTGGCATTGATTTTGATAATATGAGTGTTCATGCAAATAATCTCACTGTTATGTAATGATAGTGCTTAAATGAAGCCATTACTTTTCACACAGCTGTTTGGTCCTTTATAAACCGTACTGATAACAGATATCATGGCCCTGATCAAAGTTTACATACCGTTGAATGTTTGGCCTTGTTACAGACACACAAAGTGACACAGTTTAAAATGGCAATTAAATATACATTTTGATATCAAAGTATACCCTTTTAGCTAGACATTCACTGATTTTCATATGCAGGTTGAGTTTTTTTATTTTTAAAGGGTGATGGGTTGAAGTTGTGTGTGACCAGTTGCAAATTGTAAAAAAAAATGTTTACCTTTAAAATAAAGCTAAACATTTTGCTAAATTTGTTAGCTTGGTTATCTAAATGTCCATATACATGCTAGTAGCCAGGAACTGGGCTATGCAAGTAAAGGTTGTTCAGTCTCGTTAATTCCTTTACACTAAGACAAGCTATTATTGTACCTAGAATTTTAAAACAAACAGCTGGCGGTAGGACTTTCTCTTTTTGAGCCCCATTACTGTGGAATGACTTACTGATGTTAGAAGTGCAGACTCAGTATCTACTTTTAACTAATTACTAAAGACTCATCTCTTTGATAAGGTCTACAACTGAGAGATGTCTGGGTTTTAGAAACATGGTTTAGAGCTGTCAGGCAAATCAGATGAGACTGGGCCTGTATATCCCTGCTTGCCTGTCAGACTTTTTAAATGAAATTATAATTGCCACTAAAATATGCTTTAGGGCTGGCAGGCAAGTGATATAAGACAATGAGGCTGCATGGCAACTCAGTGTTAAACTTGCCTGTCGGATCAAAACTTAAAACTATACTGTTTAAATAAATAACATGCGTTAGGGCTGGCAAGCATGTGATATGAGACAGGGGGCCTGCGTGGTAACGCCCTGTTAAGCTTGTCTGTCAGATTAATATTAAACTTAAATCATATTTTTGAAATAATACATGTCTTAGGGCTGGCAGTGAATATACCTTTTCAACCCCTCAGGATGGGGCCTAGTTTTCTATAGAACAGGCTTCATTCATTGGCTGAAGTATCTGCATTCTACACTGAGGTACTGCTGATTAATGGAATGCCCCAGCTAATCTCTCTGGTGTGCTGTGGAGTCCCTGGATGATGACCTACAGTAGGATGACCAGAGTTCTTAGACCACAAAGCAGAACTACCTGGCTTGATGATGACCTTGTCCAAAGCCACTGTCACTGTGCCCACAGCCCACCTGGCTGTCCTTGGGCCTGTATACCTGGAGGTGCAGCCGATCTGGATCTGTCTAAAGACTGGACACAACCCACATGAGAATCTGAATTCTCAGATCATGCCCCAGGACTACTCACAGGACCTTAATGTGTACTGATAAACAACTTGGCCTTAATTGGACATGCACTCCTAAACTTTACACAGCCAGAAGAGGAATGGCCAGCCCACTGAGCCTGGATCCTCTCTAAGTTTCTTCCTGGGAAAAAAATTACTGTGGAGATTTTCCTAGCCACTGTGCTTCAATTTCACATTGTTGGTTGCTCTTTGGTGTTCTAGGCTGAGTATCTGTAAAAGCACTTTGTGATAACTGCTGATATAAATATAACTTAATAAATTAAATTTGATTGATTGAAGCAAACAAGCTAGCTTTCAACTAAACACTTTGGAGAACACCACTGTGTAGCTTTGTAAACAAAATAACATGTAATATAATGCAATTGAAAAAAATAGGAATGTGGCAGATAATAGGGGATAGGGGCAGATAATAGGGAGTCATATTTCTACCAACATTTTAGACATAATATTCTTTATTAAGCTAGCTAACATTTTTGTGACACTAATTATCACAAAATGTAGACAGTTGTATGCAAGCTTAACACTGTAAAATAAAATGTATTTCAAAATAGCTGCTGGGTATACCGATAATAGGGTTTTTTACACTGGCTATCTATGTATTCTGGCTAGTTGTTTTTTTCTCAGACAGTATCAAGTCAATTGTCATGACCTGCAGACCATGCAGTGCCAGAGGCTTTGCACTTCTGTACTCCTCTCACTCACTTACTTGCTCACACTTACTAATTCACAAACACATACAAACTATTTGTCTCTCCCACCACTTAACTAGCAGCAACAAACCGTCTACCTCACATTAAAGAGTAATGAGGTGGCTACGGTTCAGTGTCAAAATAACTAAAAACCCACCACATTCAAGCAATACATTTTGCTGGAAGACAACAGACATTTCCCCAGCTCTACAGAGATGAGGGCCCTGTAGTGGGAAAGGTTGAGTTGCCTGTTAGTTGAGTTGCCGGAGAGGTGAGGTCTGCAGACAGACCCCTCTCAAAATGATGCAGTGATCAATGATCTGTTGGCAAAAAATGTCTTCTTGACAGTAGGGTATAATACCAGAAGTTGACTTGGAGCCAAAAAGAGCAAAGAAGAGTAACGTTTTGTAGTTTTGCATTAGTTGTGTATGCATTGAACATTGTTGCTAAATGTGGATAGAATTTATTTGCCTTTTGATCAGTAGATCAATCAATTTAGCCATAGGGACGACATTTTAAATGTAATTGACAGCTATTGCTTGTTTGCTTAGCCTCTTCTGGTGACTCCACTATCAGGACTTATCGGAAAGGGAGTCAACCCTGCCCTACAGGCTCTTCCAATGTGTGCCTTGAGTTTAGTCATTAACCTGAATCCTCCCAATGGTCAGCAAGCTTTCACAGGCCCTGGAGGGAAAAAGGAGGGGCTCCAGTTCTACAGATAGAATACCGACTTGCAACCAAGAAGGTTTCTGGAAATTCCAAAACCAAAACTATTTGAGAAATCCTCAACAGAATTGCCAGAGCTTGAGTCATCATAAGCAAATAGAAGAGAGGAGACACATGTTTGTTGTCACTAACACAGTACCTGGTGGTTATGCATGTAGGTCATGCAGACAAATGTCTGTTAATAAATACACCATACATTATTCACTGACTGCAATATTCATTGTCATAATTTTCAAACCATTTGAGAACATCTATGTCCATGGATTTTATTTTCAGTACTAAATGTGGAAGTGTAAAAAAATCTGTGTTTACGAGTATGTTGACTCACAGTAAAACAGTCTCCTGGGTCTTTCACTATAATGGGAAAATTATTGGCCTATTTGCCTTAACCACCCCAACAACAATGTTTCTGATGATCATCTATTTGGTGGCGGTTGTTATGACACTAACCCATGAGCATTTAGTTCTTGTTCCTGTTCCTGTTGATGGCGTGGACAAGCCGTCATTCTCAGATCTTCTACGGCTGAGATGTCACATGCGGTCTACTTGGTGTTAGGGAGCTTGGTTTTGGCCGCGTTCACATTGTATATGGAGGTCGGAATTTCCGAGTTCCAAGTCGGCAGTTTCAACTGGAACGCCTTCTCAAGTCCGAATTCCAACTCGGGAGTTCGGGCGAACTCCACTACCACCGAGTTCGTAATCCAAGATGGCAGCGTCCTGTCCTGGTTACGGGTTAGGTTACTTATGGAATGGCACAGTAAAACACGGTCAAAACATTTTCTACACAATGCAAAACAAACATACCTTCTGTGTCTTCTATCTTCTTCCGTTATATTTTTAAGGCGAAACTCATATTTATTCTGTAGTTGTCTGTATTCCAAAAGGGCAAGCACAACAAAGGTGTTCCTGGGGACGTCCACTTTGGACACTAGAACGCGGTCAACTTGATTTATCACGGGTGACATTATACCCAGTTCTGCACTCCGACTTTCCATGTAATTTGAATGTGGCATTAGGCATATAGGTCACAGCAGCTCGCACTGTGTACGAACACACGTCCTTTAGAGTCGTTTGGAGCTGGTGCTTCCCCTGAACACGCTCTGCATGTCCCGCTTCCTTCCTCTGGCCCGAACACGGCAACGACTGATGACGTTAACAAAGGGGTGATAATGTAAACAAACCTCACCGACCTGACCTCCCTGGGCATTCTCCACCAAAACAGTCCAAACTACGTATTGCTATCATATTGGGGCATGTTTTCATTATACAAATGCGTACATAATATCATAGTGATAAAATACTTTCTGTTTGTCACTTGATTCACAATAGTTTTTTGTTGATATCCACATGCACTTATTTGCCAAGAAAAATACATACTTTATTGTATGACATTTATACTTATATGTAAGGGGAGATACAGGGGAGAGTGGGATAAAATGAACCAGTGGGTAAGTTGACCTACCCGGAGGCGTCATGCCCATTGAGCCAAGTGGATTTTCTTTTTGTTATCTGTATTTGTGGGCACATGTTTGCTTGTGTTGTGCACACTATGCCCCCTTAAAAAAATAGGTGCATGACGCTCCTGGGCCCACGAACTGCATGTATCTGGGCAACCATACATGATTTCTGTCATATAATACAAATTTTGTCTCCATTTTCCATTTTAGTTCTCCATCTTGCTGTAGAAGGAATAAACATGTTAATGAAGTGGTAACAAGATTTGTTAAAAAAAACAATTGTATGCCTGTCAAAGTTTTTTGGTACAAAAGTAATTTATCTCAGTTTAAAAAGTTATATCAGATATGTTCATAAACTGGTAAAACCATGTAAGTGAATATATTATTCACCAACTGTTATTTGCACTGTTACCATTTGCACAGTCATACTAGTGTTAACTAGTTCATTGTATTTACCTGTCACTGTATACAATTCAATCTACTTCTGAATCTCTGATTTATTTGCACTAATTGTACATGTACTTACACCTACCTAACAATTTTAACTGTATTTTTTTCTTTATTCCTTACTTTACCCTTTGTGTAATTCTTGTGTATTTGTATTTGTGTGTAACACTGTCTGTACTTGCACCTTTTTGCCTTATCTTGGCCAGGTCGCCGTTTTAAATGAGAAATTGTTCTCAACGTGCCCACCTGGTTAAATAAAGGTTAAATACATTTTTTTTTTTAAATTGGCAAAAGTGTAACATTTCATGTTGGCTGTGGGGGAAAATGAGCCAGAGCATTTTGGGTAAATTCAACCAGTGTTATGTCATCTTTATAGGCTAAAATGGTTGCTATTATGCCAAACATACATTTGAGAGAAAGTTCTCTCATTAAAGAGGAAAGAGAGAAGATGTTAAGAAATATGTTATTGTCACTTTTGTGTTACAGTTAGTTACAAAACAAATATTAAATAGGGGATGGAATATACTCTTTGCAATTAGTATTGATCCACATTTACTGTATAATTCCCACAAAGTGTAAAACGTATTTAATATACACCCTAATATCAGCAAAATGGTGGATTTAAATAATAATCATTACATTTACAGTTATACTTTAAAATCTGCTAATACAATAGTTAGTAATAGTTAGTAGGCATATCTTCCCAGATGGCTCAACTTACCCTGTCAGCTGGATCAACCTATCTCTAACATGTGGCTGGTTGACCCACGAGACCACTTTTTTTGGGACCCCATATTTTGTTGTCTATTTGAGTTAGGCACACTGCTAAGGTTTCAATTGATGGCACACATCCTGAAATTGTGGTGTATGCATTCGTTTATTCCTGTTTTATATTCCCTTGGCTATAGGTTGAAGTAAATAAAGAACTGCACATTTTACCCCAGTCTCCCCTATCATCGTTAGCTAGAGTTCATCAGACATACAACAGAAATAAGGGGAAAGGGTAAAACTAATGTCAAAGTTTGTCTCATTCTGGTTGACGTGGGTGGTATACTCATCCATTCAAACAATGTGTGTCAACACACCCCGTTTCCTGTAGAGTAGCCTGTGTGGGCCGGCTCACCTGTACAATGATAAGATTTAGACATTGTATTGGTTACATGGAAAGGATCTTATTGCGCATCAGTCAGTTATTGACTTGGGCAGGAACTCACTGGAGTTAAATACCAACACCTCATTTTCGGCACACAATTATATTATAATATTTGAATTTATGGAAGGATTATACAGTAATTCTTGATCATTGCCAATTGCAAACAGTATATTCCATCCCCTATTTCATATTTGTTTTGTAACTAACAAAAGTGACAATAACATATTTCTTAGATCTTTATCCTCTTTAATGAGAGAACTTTCTCTTACTGTATATAAAGAACTTTAGGATCATGTCAAAAGGAAAGAGGACCTTTGGTTTAGTACATAGTAATCTAGGAAGTTTTCAGGCAGTATATTAAGGAACCGATTATTTGATAGATTCTTCAAATTTCTGGTTCAACATAACTTAGGGTTTTAAATGACAAACCATACTCATTTTTTTCACAAATGTGGAACCATCATGAAATACTGTTATTTGTGAGATAGGAAATCAATTTACAGATAAAATATCCTTTTATGTATATTTAAGGCACCAATCCCTTCACCTTTGACAATACAAGACATATAAAAGGCCCAGTATTTCAAACCTGTTCTCTATCTGTTCAGGAAGGAAAATATGCCATATCTCTCTGCATGTGGGCTCATTGTGACTGCCACTATAAGTAGTGTGACGCCACAGGAGTGGTTGATTTCCATCATCTGAGTTGGTGGCAGCTTTTTTTTGCCCCTGCCTGTATGTTGCCAATGGCAGGTTATTTTGCAACACCAATGTAATTGTTACAGCATTGCTATTTGTTTGTGCATGCATCTATCAAAACTTCAATATATAATATAACATTGCAGTACACATGTTTATGGCAAAACCTCTGCTAATTGCTATGTAATTGAATACAATCTTAAGTTGTGAGGATGTCCTAAATTTAACTATTGATGAATGCAACAAGAGCTTGTGCTAAAGTTCTAAAATACAACTTTTATAAAATACAACAATTATATTTAATTGTATTGTGCGTGGTATTATATTGCCATGGCTTACCAAGCATCTCTGACCTCAAAATACACATTGTATTATGACACTGTAAACTTAAGTAAACTAAATGATACCAACTATATTGTTGCTTTGTCACTGGCCAGAGTTGCCTTGTGCAAGAACAGGATGGCCTTCTGTTTCACAAGACCTTCACAAGACCCATAATGCATGTTTTGCAGTGACCACAAGTCCCTGCTACTGCACGTCAGTTGTGCCTCTTAGCAGTCGTCCTCATAAAATAGCAGAAGTAAAGATGTTGAAATCCTGGGTTCACTCCAAGCCAGATCATCCTCCGGCCTCTTACGGTATCTCAGTTGGTCTGAATTCCCGTAGCACGCCCGATGCTCCGGATATCCGAAGATCACACGAGTGTAGTTTCTATCTAAGGTTACTGATAGGCTTGTGTGGAACAGAATTTTTCCTGACCTTGTAATATAAAATGTAGAGATGTTTAAACTTTTCAACTGTAAATTTGTTATTTAAACATTAACATCTTCACAGTAGAAAACCTATTGTTTTAAATAATGATAATGTGTAGACAACTTTCATGGGTAAATCTTGAATATGATAGCAGAGACTATTGCTAAGCCAATTTGCCATGTCTTTAACAAAAGCTTGAAAGAGAACATGTTCACAGGGTGAAAGAAAGCAAATGTAATTCCACTACCTCATATTGGTAAAGCACCTTCCAGCATCCGCCAATCCAGTTTGATGCTTGTTCTTAGTCAACAGATGAAGAAAGTTGTGTTTGACCAAACTTTGTTATAAGAACAAGTTAACTACTGGTACTGACTGTGATCATGCATACATACATATCTATAGGAAGGAACAAAGCTTCTATAGAACTAAACCAGTTAACTGATATCAATAAATAATTAATATCTTGATAGTACAAACGTGTGAAAAGACTGAACACACCCTGATATTTATCAATGGAGATACCATTGAGAGGGTCACAGACTTCAAGTTCCAAGTTGTCCACATCTCTGAGAGGATGTTTTGGTCATTGTACACATTCATCGTGGTGAAGGCACGACAGCATCTGTACAACCTCTGGAGGCTGCAGAAATTAAAATATCAAAGATGGCTGACTGCATGGCTCTGCGAAGGGTCTGACACTCAGCTGAACATGTCTTCGAGTCCTCACTGCACTCACATGTTTCACCCAAACACATGACATTGAGCCGGCCGATTCTTTTTCGCACCTCATCCAACACGGAAGACTTTAAACAGATCACATGTAGGATGATTACACTAACCAACTATGTTTCCGCGATTCAACTTACAGGCACCCAATCTGCACAAAAGGAGTCACTGGAGAGTGATGTGGCAAGGTAGATCATTCAACTTATCTATCCCACCTCCCAGGCAGGAATGTGACAATTTGCGCTGCATTGTGCTGGGGGTCCGGGCAAGGTCGTAGAAGCCATAGTCAGGCCTGAAACACTGACTATCATAACGTACACTGTAATGCAATGCAGTGACTTAGCACACTATGCTACACATTTCTTAGCCATAGCACAAACCTTCACTGTACATGGAATTATGTTTGCATCTCCTGTACATGTGACAAATAAACTAAACTTGAAACTAAACTTAAAGCTCTTTATCAATGTTCATAAGTAGGCTAATTGAGTAAGTTGAGCCAGGGGACTAAATGCTGTAAGGACCTGCTGCTCTTCCAGAAAAATATCTTTCTGTGATTTCTTATTCTCTTTGTCCATTAAAGCATACAAATTAAAATATCCAACTGTGGACAGAAATATTCACACCCCAGCACGATTAAAAATACCACACATTATCACTTCCATTTCTACATTGTATCATGAAGTTAATTTTTTAGAATTCCTAAAAAAGTAACGGACAAAATGATTGGCAGACCTAATATTTGGTTGCACATCCTTTTTGCAAAGGTAACTGCAATTAAAATGTTGTTAAGTTACCACCTGTAAGCTTTGTGCATTTCTCTATTGGTATCTTAGCCCCCCTCAAATGAAAACTGCTTCAATTTTGCGATATTTAAATTGGTGTCTATACCAAACTGCTAATTTCAGCAGCTGCCAAAAGTTTATTTGAATGTAGGTAAACATAGTGTTGATCTGCATTGCCCAAGAGGTTCAGTTTTGTTTAATCCGACCACAAGGAACTTCTTTAGATGGGTTTATGCAAATTTCTACAGTTTTTTGTGTCTACGTTCCTCCAACATTCATCAGGTCAGCATGTAGACCTTTAGCAGTTGTGCTTCGTCAATCACTTGTACCAACTTTCAACAGCATAGATGGTTGAGTATCGTCTTGCAAAACCGTCTTGTGTGGTTGACCACAGTTCCATGAGGTTAGAAAATTCTTGATAATACTATGGAAAGTGCTAACAGGAAGTTGTGGGACCTAAGCGATGATCTTGTAACTTTAGGAATGTTTTTGTTTGAAGGTTATTGTTAAGCTGACATTCTCAGGCAGGGCTTCACCACCTTGACAAGGTTACAGGGAGCAGAATGTTTGGTATTCTATTACATGCTGTATAGTGACAATTTATACAACATACTGTACAGTAGGCACCTGCAACATCCAAAAGGAGAGCATAGGTTTTTTTCCAAATGTTGTTTTTGGTGATATTTTTATTGTTTTTATTGACAAAACAGTACGAATTAGATGCTAGGGAGGTAGGAATGTAGAAGAGAGAGTGAGGAAAACCAGTCAAGCCAGGGGTCAAACCCCTGTTGTATGTGTAATCCAGAGTCTGGAATTTAGACTTTTAAAATAAACTCTTGGAGGGTTTGTGTGATGGGTGATTTTGAGCAAATTGTCAATATTTATGGCTGCAACTGTATTTTAGTTATTAAATAGAACTCAAATAGTATTCTGTAAAAGCCTCGCTTAAATTAGAGATGTACAATTAACCCACCTATACATGCTCCTTGCAAACATAAAATGTCCAAAAAATCGACATTGACAGCTTTCTAAATTGTTTTTTTAGCTTAATATTTTTTAAATGCTGTCCAAAATACTTGAGTGTTACTGGAAATCAGTCTGTAGGTCAACAAAACAGCTATGCTTTTAATCAGCTGTTTACAACAACACCGGTTATAGCTATTTACCTACCGGTATACACTTATAAATGTATATTAACTTGTTAGCTAGCTTTGGTGTAATGTGCACTATATGTGCAAAAGTCCTAGGCACCTGTAAACAAAAATTATAAACAGAAAATGCTTTAAAAATATAGCATTGAAAGTTCCTAAATATGAAACTTATACTCTAAAGAGCAGAAAACTGGGAAAAACTAAAATATCTTCACCTAAATGTCACATGTCACACCCTCACCTTTTAGTTTGATTTTGACCCCATTTAATTCCTCCTACATCTAATTCTGTTTCAGTTTTTCAGGTTGGTTCTATCAATGCATTATGAAATGTATCATTAGCATACCTGTTTGTTATCATTGTGTCACTATGCACTGGCCGATGTACCTAAAAGGTCATCATGTTTTCATCTGAAATGCGGCCTATTACAGAATGTTACTTTCTGTCACAAATGTATTGATCATTCTGTAGCATTGAATTTATGGCAAATGAAGTGTTTGAAAATACAAACAGTACATTGCTAATTTCTACTGACACACTAATGCAGAAGACAAAAACATAATTTTTACAACTAGATTTAAGTCAAACAGAATCTTGGGTGCCTAGGACTTTTGCACAGTACTGTATTTATCTGTATATGTACCCCAATGTTATGAAAAAATAAGTGATTTTGTCTATATTGAAAACATAATTTAAACTTTTACAGTGTAGGGTGGAATTAGTATGAGTTATGTAAATACTGATCACAGAAGCATGTGAACAACCTAGCTGACTTGCTTATCAGAAAACTTCAACAGCATGTAAATTATTTAAAGAAGTTTTGTTTTCGTTCACTTGTTTTAGGCAGGTGACTAGTAAATTTCACTCATTCCGTGACTGAGATATGATATTTTCTATATTATAGCCATATGTCACCACATCAATTAGCCCAGAAAACACCTGTAAAAAGACAAGAAACCTGAAAGGGAAAATAATTCCAGTGTATCCAGCATTGTATAGTAAAAACTCACAGAATATGTCAAATGAAGACATCCTATTTCTTATTTGTGAGCACCATAAATGCAGACAGTCAGATTTAATTTGAGAGTATATTCATGCATATCGGATGAATCGTTCAGAAATGACAGCAAATGGGTCTTGAATTTTCGAATGATTTCTGGGATGGAGTGATCGATAGAACAAGTTCCACTTCATCTTGTGCATGACTTGGACTCATTCAGTTCAAGGTAACCAACAGAGGTCATTACTCTAAGTCCAGGCTGTCCCAAATGTATCCCACAGTGATGGATGTGTGTGACAGATGTCATTCCTCCCCATGCAACCTCTACCATATGTTTTTTACCTGCTCGAAATTGAGGTATTACTGGACCTTTGTATTCTATACCCTTTCAGAAGCACTCAAAATCAACCTAACGCCATGCCCCCTGATAGCAGGGACTCCCTCTTGCTGAATTATAAAAATGCTGATATCATTGCTTTTACCACACTATTGGCACGACGCAGGATTTTCATAACAGCCATTGACCAAAGACAATACTTTGCATCTGTTTTCATCAACCTGGCCAAGGCTTTTGACTCTGTCACAGCATCCTCATTGGCACACTCAAGGGCCTGGGTCTCTCAAATGACTGCCTCACCTGGTTCACTAATTACTTCTCTGATATTCTGTATTTCTGTATACAATGATGTTGCTATTGCAGCCTGATCTCTTAGAAATCCGTGAGACTGCCACGGAATATGAACCCCAGAATCCGTGACAGTTCCACGGAATGGGCGAAAGTTCTGTGAAATGATCCCGGATGAAAATCCGTGGCAGTTTCACGGAAAAGCCCGCGATTGGCGCACAGTGAGACCTTGCTGTTAACTCGATGTAAGCCTTTCCCAAACCCCTAACCTAACCTTAACCCATCAGAAACCTTGCTGTTAATTCGATGTAACTTGTATTATTTCGTAATGCTTTGTTTGTAACCATGGTGATAGTGAGTAAAAAAATGATAAAAAAGCAACACTGTTGCATCGCGTTGGTATAGATAACAGAATATATGCAGTGTCCGCATGGATTCGAACTCGCAATTGCAACACGTCTGCATTGCGTTGGTATAGAAAACAGAATATATGCAAAGTGTCCGCTTGGATTCGAACTCCGTGGCAGTTCCACGGAATATTCAGCCATTCTGTGGAACTGCCACGGAGTTTGAAGTTAAGTATCCGTAGTAGTATCAAGGATTTCTGAGAGATCACGTTGCGCTATTGCTGCAGGTAACTCTCTGATCCACTTCTACACAGACAACACCATTGTCTATACATCCCTTCGTTGGACACTGTGTTAAAAAAACTCAAACATTGCTTCGATGACAACATTCATTCAATGGCCTCCGACTGCTGATAATTGTCAGTAAAGCCAAATGCTTGCTCTTCAACCAGTCACATTCTGAACCTGCCTGCCTAACAAACATCAACACTTTGGACGGGTCTGAGCTGGAATATGTTGAAAATTACAAAAATCTAGGTGTCTGGTTAGACTCCTCACTCTCCTTCCAGACCGCCATAAACCATCTCCAGTCCAAGACCAAATCTAGGATTGGCTTCCTATTCCGTAACAAGGCCTCATTCACCCTTCCTGCCAAACACGCCCTTGTGAAAATGACCATCCTCTCAATACTTGACTTCGATGTTGTTGTCTACAGAACTGCCTCAAATTCTCTCCTTAGGAAATTGAATGTAGTATACCACAGTGCCATCCGTTTTGTTACCAATGCCCCATAAAACACCCATCACTGCAACTTCTATGCACTCGTTGTATAGCCCTCGTTACACACTCAGCGCTTGAGTCACTGGTACCATCTCATCTACAAGTCCTTACTAGGCAAAACCACACCTTACGTAAGATCATTCATCTCTATAGTATCACCCCCTCTCAACCTGCGCTCGAGTAGGTATATCTCTCTGGTTGCTTCAAAAGCCTGCACCTCATTTGGTTGCCTCTCCTTCCAATTCTCCATGTCTAATGTTTGGAACAAACTATAAAAATCCCTGAAACTCAAGTCCCTGAAACTCGAGTTACTACCTTTAAAGCATTACTTTTGGATCTACTGACAGACCGCTGCACAAGCTGACTCTACCCCCTCTCTTTGCCCGTTTATTACCTAGTTCCCTCATCAAACCCTTAACGCATCTTGCACATATTCACCCACATAGCTGTCGTGGTATAATTTTCAAAATATCATTTTGTTAGCCATGCTCATTATGTTACCAACCCTTGGGTTCTTCTCTTGCATTGCCACTTTATATTCCAAATAATCTACTTCTTTTTTAAACCATATTTGCACTGTACAATATATATATTTTTAATCCTACAGTATACAGTATATATATATATATAACTTAATACTTCAATGTTTGTACTTTGTGTGTAACTTTGTCGCCTTGCACCTTGTGCCTTGTCTTGGCCAAGTCATGATTGCAAATGAGAAGTTGGAGATGCTCTGCCAGGCCTGTACAGCAGCCTTCTTCAGTTCCTGATTGTTTCAGGGACTCCTCTTCAGAATGTTAAATGCATGTTCAAAAAAAATGAGCATGCCCAAGTCAACAGTTTGGTTAATCAGTAACAAGAAAAAAACAACAGTGAACTCAATAATGCCAAAGGACACGGTAGAAAGACCACTCTAATGTAATGAACGGAGAATACTTTCTATGGTATAGAAAACCCCCCTGACAACAGCCCAAAAGATCAAAACCCCTCTCCTGGATGGAGGTGTAGATGTGTCAAAGTCTACCATACGTAGAAGACTACACCAGCAGGACAACAGAGGGTACAAGATCCAAACCACTGAAGAACAGAAAGGTGAGAATATAGTTTGCTAAAAAGCACCTAAAAGAGGCCCATCAGTTCAGGAAAAAAGACGTTGAGACAAAGATTAACATGTACCAGAGTGATGGAAAGAGGAAATTGTGGAGAAAAAAAAATAAATGCCCATGATCGAAACATACCACCTCATCTGTCAGTGAAACATGGTGGAGGTGGTTTTATGGCTTGGGCCTGTATGGCTGCCAGTGGAATAGGCTCACTTGTATTTATTGATATTGTGACTGCAGATGAAGGTAGAACAATGAATTTTTAAAGAAAATCCAATCACCGGTTCCAAATCCAATTGAGCATGAATTTGACATGCTGAAGAGGACTCTGAAATTGCATCCGGAAAGTATTTACAGCCCTTCACATTTTCCACATTTTGTTATGTTACACTCTTATTCTGAAATAGATTAAATTAATTATTTCCCTTAAAATTGTACATTCAAAATTCTACCCCATAATGACAATGTGAAAGACGTGTGTTTGAAATATTAGCAAATTTATTTTTAAAAAATATTGAAAAAAGCACATGTACATAAGTATTCACAGCCTTTGCCATGACACTCAAAATTGAGCTCAGGTGCATCCTGTTTCCACTGATCATCCTTGAGATGTTACCACAACCTGATTGGAGTCCACCTGTGGTAAATTCAGTTGATTGGACATGATTTGGAAAGGCACACAGCTGTCTGTATAAGGTCCCACAGTTAACAGTGCATGTCAGAGCACAAACAAAGACATCCGAGACAGGATTGTATTGAGGCACAGATCTGGGGAAGGGTACAGAAAAATATCTGCAGCATTGAAGGTCCCAATGAGATCAGTGGCCTCCATCATCCATAAATGGTGGTTTGAAACCACCAGGACTCTTCCTAGTGCTGGCCACCCAGCCAAACAGAGCGATCATGGGAGAAGGGCCTTAGTCAGGGAGGTGACCAAGAACCCAATGGTCACTCTGACAGAGGTCCAGCATTTCTCTGTGGAGAGAGGAGAACCTTCCAGAAGAACAACCATCTCTGCAGCACTCCACCAATCAGGCCTGTATGATAGAGTGGCCAGATGGAAGCCACTCCTCAGTAAAAGACACATGAGAGCCCACCTGGAGTTTGTCAAAAGGCACCTGAAGGACTCTCAGAACATGAGAAACAAAATTCTCTGGTCTGATGAATAAAAGATTTGAAATCTATGGCCTGAATGGCAAACGTCATGTCTGAAGGAAACCAGGCACCACTCATTACCTGGCCAATCCCATCCCTACAGTGAAGCATGGTGGTGTCATAATCGTGCGGTGGACTGTTTTTCAGCAGCAGGAACTGGGAGGCAAGTCAGGATCGAGACCGGGGCAAAGGTTCATCTTCCAACAGAACAACGACCCTAAGCACACAGCCAAGATAACAAAGGAGTGTCTACATGACAACTATGTGAATCTCCTTGAGAGGCCCAGCCAGAGCCCAGACTTGAACCCGATTGAACATCTCTGGAGAGACCTGAAAATGGCTGTGCACCGACGCTCCCCATCCAACCTGATGGAGATTGAAAGGTCCTGTAAAGAAGAATGGGAGAGTGTGTTTGGTTGCTGTGAGTGTCAGAAGTCAGAAAGTCTCCATGACATGTCACCATGACACCAGTGAATGGACATACACAAAAACACAATAGTGCATACCAGAATAATATTTATAAATAAACAACACACATAATTAAAGTTACATTGGAGTAATTTAGTAGAATCTCCTATTCAGAGCTACTTACACAAACATTTAGGGTTTAGTGCCTTGCTCAAGGGCAAACCAAGAGTTTTTCTTATCTTGTCAGATCAAGTGTTTGAATTAGAAACAATTTAATTCAAAATATATTTGTATTACTTTTGTAGTTAAAATGTGTTCAAAGAGAAATTGAATATCCCTTGCCAAAATGTGCATATATCCATAACTATATTATTATGATTAAGTCAGCTTATATTGATATCATGTGGAAATGGTATGGTGTGAAAACAAATCACAGTACTTTCGCTGTTTCAAGTATATTCAAGAAAAGTTGTTTGAGGAAGTAAAAAATAAATGAAAAAATGTAAAAGAATGACCTTTACTCAAGGTAAACAACACAAGTGATTCATAAATGAGGAGATATATGTCCTGCTTAACCTCTCAAACTCAAGTTGAATTGGTCTCTCTATCAAAAAATTAGCTAGGAGGGCTATTGGTCTGCAGCAGCTATGATGCAATGTGGAGTTTTACAGACAGACAATGCTCATTGACGGTAAAATCTGAAAAAGGGGGTAGGGCTTTGCTTTCCAGAAAAAATGTGATCCTGTGTGGGAAATTCCCTGTCCTTTTTCTGAGCCAGGCCCAATCAGCGATCAGGACAGTCTCCAGGAACTGCAGGGTGTGAGCTCCAAGGGGGTGGGACTACAAGGTCACCTCAAGTAACAAGTTTGTCCACTGTCTGTGTACTGTATATGCTTTACTACACTTGTGAGAACAAGACATCTTTACAAGTTTAGTAACCAATGCCAAATCTAGTGACGTGTCAACATTTGGCTGGTACTCAGTTGTAACCAGGTTTAGGTTTATGGTTAGAATTAAGGTTTAACAAAAAGTGTTTTGATGCGGAACGATTTCGAATGGGAAAACATTTTCATCCACAATAAGTTTTTGTGTACACAGTAAATTTAGCATTTTTATTCTGCCCTGGATAACATATGGTCCCAGTCCAAATGTATCTCTGGTCATAGTGTAAAATGTTTAGTGTTAACATAACACTCAGTAGTGTTAAAAATATCACTGGTCAACACCTTCAGTGTCACTGAACTGTAACACTGGGGTAATTTATCACAATTAACACTGTGTAAATTAACACTCACAGTGTTGTTTTATGAGATTTGAGAGTGTATTCACAACACTAAATTGTGTTATTCTTTTTCACTAGGAGTGTTAATTTGTAATTTGTCACATATGCATATATTCATATTTGAATATATAATTTGAATCCAACCGAAAGGATATCCAACAGTAAAAATTATTTTTCATGTTTAATAATTACACAAAGTAATCCATTCATGAATGCATGAAGCAGAAAGAAATATTTAAACAAACTGTTCTGAAAAAAACATGCAGCAAAACATTTTGGGAAATTGTAATGATTTTGCTTAACACTTATGAGTGTTAAAGTAACACTGACAAATAAAACTGAAGGGTGTGTTGATTTAAGACTCGCATTTAGCACCTTAGTTAACACTGTAGAGTCAACAATGGAAAATCAACACTAGACAATTTGCTGGGTATGTGAGTATGTGTGTGTATGTGTGTCTGAGAACAACACCAAGGGAAACCAATCCATTAACACTGACGATTAAACGCGAAACTGCTTAGTTGTTCTATGGTCAGATAAAACCAAAATATAGCTATTTGCAAACAACCCAGAGCTGGGATTGGCTTAGACACATATAGCCATGCAGAAAAGTACTTCGTCCCCACTGTGGTGGATGTGTGATGTTATGGAGCATTTTTTCTTCTAGTACCCGGACAACTTGTTATGATACATAAACAGCAAACTGTCAAGTGTTGATTTTCCAGTGTTATCCATACAGTGTTAACTAAGGTGTTAAATTAACACTTATGAGTGTCAAATTTAACATTATTAACGAGTTAAAATGATAACACTATCGAAAGTGTTAATTTAACTCAGAACTAATTTAACTCTGAACTATAGAATTATATAAACTCAGGTAAAGTGTTAAATTTAACACTACGGGAGTTGAAATAAAACTGATGTTTTTTTCTGTGTGTCATAACTAACAATACTTAGCCTCCTCATGTGTCTGTGTGTTTTTCTCTGCTTGCCTGGTATTATGTTTCTCACTTCTCATCATTTATTAAGCTCTGTTTGATGAGAAATATAAATTAATCTTTGTTTTTAAACACCTACTGTAGTATCGATAATTTCATGTCAGTATAGTTCACGATAAAAATAAAACAAAGCAATGTTTATTTTTTAAGACAAATTTAATGACGCGTTAGGATGTCCCAATACTAGAATACTTGCTTAATATTTAAAAGTATGTACTTTACCATCATCAGTGCAGTACATACTTTTAGTATGTAGTATGCAAATTGGGGCAGACAGGTTTTGCCATCTCAGTCCTGCCCTGACTTAAACCCCATAGAAAACCTGTGCAATGAGCTGAAGAGAAAAGTGGTCTCGAAATCTGAAGGATCTGGAGAGATTATTTATGGAGGAGTGGCTTAGATCTCTTGCCATGTGTTTTCCAACCTCATTAGGAGTTATGGGAAAAGACTGTGAGCTGTTATATTGGCAAAGGCAGGTTTCACAAAGCATCAAATCAAGGGGTGCCGATAATTGAGGCACACTTATATATTTGTTATATATATATATATGCTATTTTGCTCATATTTACCAAGGGTGCCAATATTAGTGGGTGCCACTGTTCCCATGAATATTTACACCTAGATTTGTTTCATAAAATTACATTCATATACAAAATATTACCAATGTTGCAAATGTCTTTAACTGTTGGAAATACAGTTGTGCTCATAAATTTGCATACCCTGGCAGAGATTGTGAAATTTTGGCATTGATACAGTATATCATCTGAACAATGGCCACCAAGGCACTTTACAGAGCCTCACCCATTCATTCACACATTCATACACTGACGGCGGTATCAGCCATGCAAGGCGCCAGCCAGTTTATCGGGAGCAGCTGGAGTTAGGTTTCGGACACCTTGACACTTGGTCAGGAGGACCCGGGGATCGAACCACAAACCTTCCGGTTGCTAGACAACCTACTTGACCCACTGAGCCATTGCCATCCCTGTATATATAGTCAATGAGTTTGTTAGTTCTCATCTGGATGCACTGAGCAGGCTAGATACTGAGCCATGCGGAGCAGAAAATAACTGATATAAAAGACCTGCATAATAAGGTACTGGAACTGCAAAAAAATGGAAGTGGATATAAAAACATATCAAGAGCCTTGCAAATGTCAGTTAGTACTGTTAAATGACTCATTAAGAAGTTGAAGATTCAGGGATCTCTTGATAACAAGCCAAGGTCAGGTAGACCAAGAAACATTTCAGCGCAAACTGCCAGAATAATTGTTTGGGATACTAAGAAAAATCCACAGGTAACCTTTGGAGACATTCAGGCTGCTCTGGTAAAAGACAGTGTGGTTGTTTTAAGGAGCGAAATATGACAATACTTGAACAGAACTAAGCTGCATGGTCGGGTTGCCAGAAAGAAGCCTTTACTGTATCAGTGCCACAAAAAGTGTGGTTACAATATACCCAACAACACCTTGACATGCCTTTCAGATTCTGGCACACTGTATTTTGGAGTGAAAAGAACAAAATAGAGATTTATGGTCACATCCATAAGCGTTATTGTTGGAGGGGTCAACAAGGCCAATAGTGAAAAGAATACCATCCCCACTGTGATGCATGGTGGTGGCTCACTGTTGTTTTGGGGTTGTGTGAGCTCTAAAAGCCATGGGGAACCTTGTGAAAATGTATGACAAGATGAATGCTGCATGTTATCGGACAATACTGGCAGACAATATACATTCTTCTGCACGAAAACTGCACATGGGACACTTGAACTTTCCAGGATGACAATGACCCTACCCACAAAGCTAAGTTGACTCTCCAGTGCCCACACGGATAACTCATGCAAAATGAACATGTACATATATGTATAAGATTCATCAACGTATATGTACATATGTGTCCTGAATATGTTCATGAAATATATAACTTGCGCTTCTCAAAATATTGTAATACATTGCATATTACATATTTTAACATGAAATATTATATGTTAAGATAATGAAATATATGATAATATATAAATATGCAGTATTTTAAGCGTTTCTCATCAACATATCATGGAATTATCTTTCAAGACATTAGTTTCATGAGAATCTCCTTGTTATTATGAGTTTATAACTGTTGTTGGCAATGGAACAAACCAAAATGAATCACTAGTTTAGGCCATATTGCATTACATGAACTACTGTGAAATACACAATTATTATCTTATACAAACAAGAGTCAAAATCTGTAAATTGTACAATATATTATGATAATTTTAATAAAATGCATTGTCAGCAAAGAAACAGCTGCAAGAATTTGGGGAAAAATAGATAATTATCACAAATGACTGTATACTTTCATTGATGCTAATTGGGGCAACACATCATATTGAGAACTGAGAGTATGCAGACTTTTGAACAAGGGTCATTTAATTATTTTCTTTGTTGCCATGTTTTGATTTAAGATTGTGCCATTCTGTTATGACCCATGAGAAATAAAAACAAATAGTTTTGCCTGTTCACTCATGTTTTCTTAATTGTTTTTACATATATTACCTATTTTCCAGGGGTATGCAAACTTTTGAGCACAACTGATTAATTATTAATTATTCATGTAAAACGGTAAAGCCAAATTTTTAACAACCATTATTTCCAGTGCCCTAATGATGAAACCTTTAATTCCATAATTAATAATGTTTTTATATAACTTCTGATCAATGTAATGCCACTTTGGTGAATGAAGATCTATCAAAACACATTAAAATTCCTGTGTGTTCAAAAACTTTTGACCAGTAGTGTATATATTTGTTATTGGGTGTGACATTGAATTCATAGAACAGGAAGGTATTGTTGCAATATAGTTGGTTTCCATTATAGGAAGTAAACTTGTGAAATTTAATATGCTCAAAACATAGTTTTTTCTTTCGAATTTGAACAAGGAAAGATGACACTGATGACTTGGAGGTGTTTGGTGCACTATCAAAGCTCCGTCAATGTATCCATAAGCACTAGCACACATATACAATATGCTGACTGTCTCTTGAATCTATAGCGTCATTTCCCAACCTTTGCCCTGCTTTGTTATACGGTATAAGTAAACTATAGGCCTTAACATGGTGGGAGTGTTGGGGTTTCACTCCTTTCCTATTATAATGGTAACTCTTGATGGGCAAGTTTGAGTTGCAGTAGTTCCCATTGATTTGCATTCATGTTGAGATATGTTGGCAAATTGGTATTCTTGACCAGTTCCACTGAGACCGACTAACACAAAACATGCTTATCTAGTCTTACTGAGAAAACTGGATCATCATTCGACGATAGGAAAATATAATCTGGACATCCACAATCATGTTGTTCTTCAGACTGTGTGCTCCTTGATAGTTGAGACTTACAGGTTATACATGTTGCAGGACTACGGTGGTATGTTCAGGCAGAAGGTTAGTTGCTGATTAATCTGGTCTTGTGAGCCCTTGAACCCTGTTCAGGTCAGTGGACTGACCAGACTATTGACTGAATTGTGTATTTAAGATAATGGTGATATTTGCCAGTTGGTTAAAAAAGGCTGTTAGTATATTGTCCATCATCAATACTTTTTTGAAAATGAATTGTGTTACCGAATAAGATTTCCAGAAGCATAACTTACAATGAATTTGAATGAATACTGTTAGGATAGAAATTATTCATCATTCCAAATCAGTTGGGTTATAATAACAGATAAATGGGATATTTAGTTTAGGCTAATATTTCATTTCCTTTAAAAGTTAAACTTTGCATTATTAAATTGTGTATGTAATTTGTATGTAAAAACAAAGAATAGATAAATAACCAGTCAGGTGACATTCAAAATAAACAAGATACAAATTAATAATATCAAAGTATAAATCTGTTTAATTCAATAAAATATCAAGTACCATCAAACATTTAAACATTTTCATCATTTTAAGATTATTTCTTCATTCATTGCCAATACTATTACAAAGAGTTGCATCATACCTCTGCAGTGAGCAAAAACTCTTTCCCTGACAACCATTGCTCCAGATATAGACATGTATTTTTAAATAACATAATATTTATTCATTTTTAATATAAAATGCAAAACCCGTTACGAAATACTGCACACACAAAATTATAATAAAGAAAAAAACCGAAAGAATCATGAATGGTTGTGCATTGCATGCACGTTCTATTATCAATCACAACTGTCCTTGTAAACTGTTGGTTTCTCCACCAATCCTTCTGCACATTCGTAACATCTTGGAATCACGTTCACATTCATGGCACCACAATAAGTGTTTTTTTTTTGCTGAAGTTGTTGGTGCGCCGTACCAGATGCCTACCGGTTGTGAGACGTGAGTCTGTGCTCCGGAGTGGCTAACACTGACCGGTGGCAGAGAGCAAGTTGCGCAGGGTCGCAAGCTCTCTTGACAGCTGCTCCACTCGTTTTTGTAAACGGTCATTTTCTGCAAGCAGTTCCAACACTTTGTGTTGAGTTTCCATATTGCGCATTTTGGCTTTATCCCTGCTCTTTCTAACAGCAAGGTTGTTCCTCTCCCGCCTCTGCTTATATTCCTCACTGTCCTTATCCAGTCGCTTCTTCCCCTTGCTTCCAGACAACATGTTTCCGTTCTGTGAAGGCGACCTGCCTTTACCTGAAGGAGCAGGTGTCCCGGGTGGACTGGAGGAAGAGGAGGAAGCAGTGGAAATGTTACCAATACTACCGCTTGGATTCGACTGATAATGAATATACCTCATGTCGTACCCTGATGAACCGTTGTCCATTTTTGGCTCCTCTTGAGACTCCTCTCTTTCACCGGGTTTAAAGTGGTTTCCAATAAAGTCTGGACTGAACACAGTGTCCACACGTGTCTCCTGTAGTTCAGGATAACCTAGGACGTATTGGTCTCTAGGGTTGCGGTGTGGACTTGTCTCGCGCTCACTTAGAGATATGTAGTTTCTGTAGTTTTGTTGTAATGATGAAATTCTCTTTATCCTGGTTTCCTCTGCAAGGAAATCTGCGAATATGTCTACCCCTCTCTGATGAGTTTCGTTATGTGTTGCCAGTTGTTGACAGTGGGCAGCAGCTGGATCCAAGTAGACGCTGAAATCTATCGCTTTCTCGTGCTCTGCTATGCCAAGCTCCGTCATCGAACCGTCAATAGGCTTACAAGTGCTGTTGTCGCTAATGGGACTAATAATGGTGTTTCTACCTTGGAAAGCAAAGCAATCCCCGTCGTAGAAGCCGGCCACTTCCATGGATCTTAACACCCGCCGGATTGCGGGAACATCGAAATCAGGGGCAGACGCCCGAGATAGTGACTACGCGCGTAATGTTCAAAGAAACACTACAAGTGGCTATCAGTCCGCACAAATTAATGTCACTGTGATACTACTCAGTTACTGAAGAAAACAAGAAACGTTAGAAATAGGATATTCCTGACAAGGTGTTGGCAATGTCACCTGTGATAAGTCGATGTCTTCTGCAGCAGTGAGAGTAAAGGACCCGTTTATATACTGTGAAACCTTGGGCGGGGCTGGTGTGATATGACCCCCCCCATTTGAAAGACAACGTTCACAACTTGCGCTACTATTGGCGTTCAGGACTGCAAGTAAATGGATCTTTTAAATAGAGCTGCTTTCTTCCAATGACATGATTAAAAAAACCCCTAGGATGAAATTGACCCGCGTTCAAATGTATGGAGTAGTTGTATTATGTTTATATTATAGCAGTAGATATTGTATTAATTAAACATGCAATAATTAATTAAACATGCAGAAATTCACACATATATTGTTAACTATTGCTATTTTCTAAATAAAATATCCAATACATAGTTTAAAATTACTTTGAAAGTGTTTAAAATACATTAAATGGTATTTATCCCAGGTTCTGTTACATAAGTATTATAACATATAGCATAACAAAGTAGCCTATATTTGTTTAGGGCATCTGACTAGTGCCTGAAAGGTCCCTGGATTTAATTCCCCATCTATCAATGTAAAAGCTTTGTTGTTTTGTCCCTGAGCAAGAAAGTTAACCCCAATTGATGCTCCTCCCCAGTTACATCCCCCATAGGTTACTGCTGTACATAAAAGCGTTAATTAATCAACTTTCCTGGTAAAAAAAACTAAAAAGGAAGAAATTATCACAGGGCGGGCAATCCTTTACAAAATCCATGGCATCCTTAAGAACAATACAATAAATAAATCAATACAATAAATAAATCAAAAAACCTTATCAATTAAAATGTATTTAGTCAAAAGACAAATTACAAGAGATCAGAGAGAGAGAGATTTCCATAAAAGTAATCTATTTCTCATCTTTAAAGATACGTTAACATTTAATGCAATTAGCAGATGTTAAAACAATGATTGTATTTACATTAGTGACTTACAGTTTGTACAGGGACTAACTTAGGGTTAAGTGCCTTGCCCAAATACACAACAGCATTTGACAACAGCATTTGAGTCGGAAATCAAACCAAATGTCACTGTCGGGAATTTAACCGGCAAATTTACTACTTCAAATATGACAGTCATTGAAGAGCACATTTGCCTGTTGTGTCTGCTCCAGCGAAGGTGGGTTTGTGCCCATAGGCAACATTGTTGCTGGTGTTGTCTGATGAGGACCAGCCTTACAACAGGCCTACAAACCCTTAGCCCAGCTTCTCTCAGCCAATTGCAGACAGTCTGAGCCCTGATGGAGGGATTGTGCATTCCTGGCTTAACACGGGCATTTGTTGTTGCCATCCTGTACCTGTCCTGCAGATGTGATGTTTGGATGTACTGATCTTGTGCAAGTGTTTTTACACATGGTCTGCCACTGCGTGTAGAAAGATCAGTTGTCCTTCTTGTCACCGTGTAGTGCTAGCTTTTAGTTAGTTATCTCACAGTATGAACATTGCAATTTATTGCCCTGTCCTGATCTGCACACCTCATGCCTTCTTGCAGCTTGCCTAAGGCAAGTTCATGCAGGTCATGTTTTTCAGTGTCTGTAGGAAGGTCTCTTTAGTGTCCTAAATTTTCATAATCATGGTCTTAATTGCAGACCGGCCATGAGCGATTAATGTCTTAACGTCCATTCCAAAGGTGCATGTTCATTAATTGTTTGTGGTTCATTTAACACGCTTGGAAAACATTGTTTAATCCCTTTACTATCAAGAAGTTTAAAAACAAAATTGCACATTGGGAGGAATTTAAACCACTCCTCCTCACACAATCAATCAATATTCTTCATACTCCTTATCTGGATTTATGAACTTCTGTCAATTTAAACCACAGGTGTTCAATGTAGTTTTAGTCTGGGCACTGAGATTTTGTGGTCAATTAAAAAAATGTTGTGGTTGGCTTTGCAATCAAGTTGAATCTTGGACACGAATAATCAATTTTTTTTAAATGAATATAAAATTTAAATCACAATAAATATGTTGCCATGGCCTCAAGTCTCTAAATATAACCCTTTTAAAAAAGTATAGTTTATATTGAGGAGGGTAATTCATAAGAGAAAGTGAAGAATATTCTGGAGATGATGTAAGATCCCTTTGAATGTCTTCTCCCATCTCAACAAATATCTGAAATAAAGACTCAGTCTTCTTATCCTTGGAAATGTGGAGTTATGGAGTATTGGGTGCATATAATGTAGCATAACTGAGCATTTGAATTATCACACACAGATGTAGAAGTTGCTTGTTGTTAGTTTTATGAAGTCACACATTGTAGGGAAGAGGGCAAATATTTTGTGATGCATATTGTAACCAACATTGACAAATGTCTCTATTAAATAAATAATTAGTCTACACTGCCATCTTGAGGTTAATGTAAAAGACGCCTATAACGCGTCCATTGCTTGAGACTTTTGCTTATCTGTGGATCACTCACCCGAATAATCTCCCACAAATTATCATTGTTATGATTGTTATAATAACAGTACAATTGTTTATGGTCATTATTTTCATCTCAAATATGTGGAACACAGTTCAAATTATCACACATTCCAGGACACCTCCCACATTTGTGCCCCAGGCACATTCCAAGGCACATTTGTATCTTGTGTGGTTTAATCTGGTTCCCACCCACTTCTGCTCAAATGTGTACAACAAAACTAAATTCAAAAGGCAGATAAAAGTTTTTCATTATTATTTTTTAAATAAAAGTAATCACTGTTGTATTGTATGTCTAGACATACACCAATCATTACTACACAAATAATATTTTTTATGTATTTAAGTTACATAATGTTCATCAGCAGTTGACATAAACTATTTTATTTATTGACAATTCTATATAATTGTTTAGCCCTGTGGAGTGTGGGTGCCACCTTGTGGCCATTTCAGCACTTGACACATGACCATACACTCTAGAGCAGTGGTCACCAAATCCTGGTCCTGGAGATCTACCATCCAGACTATTTTCACTTTAGCCCTAATTTAGCACACCTGATTCTACTAATTAGCTGGATGATGAGCTGAATTAAGATACATTATTTGCAGTTGAAGTGAAAACGTACAGGATGGTAGCTCTCCAGGACCAGGATTGGTGACCACTGCTCTAGAGGATTATTAGGAACACCCGTTCAATTTCTCCTTAATGCAATGATCTACTCAACCAATCACATGGCAGTTGCTTCAATGCATGTAGGGGTGTGGTCCTGGTCAAGACAATCTCCTTAACTCCAAACTGAATGTCAGAATGGGAAAGAAAGGTGATTTAAGCAATTGTGAGCGTGGCAAGGTTGTTGATGCCAGACGGGCCAGTCTAAGTATTTCACAATCTGCTCAGTTACTGGGATTTTCACGGTCAACAATTTCTAGGGTTTACAAATGGTGTAAAAAGGCAAAAACATCCGGTATGCGGCAGTCCTGTGGGCGAAAATGCCTTTTTGATGCTAGAGGTCAGAGGAGAATGGGCCGACTGCTTCAAGCTGATAGAAGGGCAACTTTTACTGAAATAACCACTCGTTACAACCGAGGAATGCAGCAAAGCATTTGTGAAGTCACAACACGCACAACCTTGAGGCGGATGGGCTACAACAGCAGAAGACCCCACTGGGTACCACTCATCTCCACTACAAATAGGAAAAAGAGGCTACAATTTGCAAGAGCACACCAAAATTGGACAGTTGAAGACTGGAAAGATGTTGCCAGGTCGGATGAGTCTCAATTTCTGTTGAGACATTCAGATGGTATAGTCAGAATTTGGCGTAAACAGAATGAGAACATGGATCCATCATGCCTTGTTACCACTTTGCAGGCTGGTGGTGGTGGTGTAATGGTTTGTGGGGTGTTTTCTTGGCACACTTTAGGCCCCTTAGTGCCAATTGGGCATCGTTTAAATGCCACAGCCTATCTGAGCATTGTTTCTGACCATGTCCATCCCTATCTGGCCACCATGTACCCATCCTCTGACGTCTACTTCCAGCAGGATAATGCACCATGTCACAAAGCTTGAATCATTACAAATTGTTTTCTTGAACATGACAATGAGTTCACTGTACTAAAATGGCCCCTACAGTCAGATCTCAACCCAATAGAGCATCTTTGGGATGTGGTGGAACGGGAGCTTCGTGCCCTGGATGTGCATCCCACAAATCTCCATGAACTGCAAGATGCTATCCTATCAATATGGGTCAACATTTCTAAAGAATGCTTTCAGCACCTTGTTCAATCAATGCCACGTAGAATTAAGGCAGTTCTGAAGGCGAAAGGGGGTCAAACACAGTATTAGTGTGGTGTTTCTAATAATCCTTTAGGTGAGTGTATATATATATATATGTATATATAAAACACAGTATTAGTATGGTGTTTCTAATAATCCTTTAGGTGAGTGTATATGGACTTCCTCTCATAAGTTTTCAGTAACCCTCATTAGGACTAAAACTTATACCTCCCCATACCTGTTCTCTGTGTGGGTCATTGGCTCTCTGTTGTTGATAGTTGTAACGTTTCCCAGTTCCCCTTCCATGGAAAATGCCACTTCCCTGGTCTATATTGCTCAGAACTACAATTCCCATTCCCCAGTTCTTCTTCCTGTGGACTACAGCTTCCCCAGTCTTGCCTGTTCTGAACTACATTTCCCATACCCGGACTCAATCAACCAAATTCCATTCACCTGCTCACACTCACTCAGTATTTAAGCCACACACACACCATAGCCTCTTTGCGAGGTA
>JACXGM010005334.1:0-35378 GCA_016801145.1 Umbra pygmaea | reverse complement strand
TTCTGAAAGAGCGGGCCCAGTGATTCTGAAAGAGCGGGCCCAGTGATTCTGAAAGAGCGGGCCCAGTGATTCTGAAAGAGCGGGCCCAGTGATTCTGAAAGAGCGGGCCCAGTGATTCTGAAAGAGCGGGCCCAGTGATTCTGAAAGAGCGGGCCCAGTGATTCTGAAAGAGCGGGCCCAGTGATTCTGAAATCTCTATCAGTATCCTTTGAGGTTCATAGACTGGTGCCCTATGGCATGCCCCTGTGTTAACCCCTGCATAGCATAAACATCAGGACATACCGAGAGTGCCAAGGTCCTTCTTCTTCTGGGGTCCTGTGCGTATACGCTGGCTGATACCCATGACTGGCTGGAGTGCTGCACCCCCTCCCTGGTTGGGCCCAGACAGAGCCGACTCAAAGACCTTTGTCTGCGCTGTTGAAAAGGAGCTTCGCTCAGCTGTCTTTGTCGGGGCTTCGTCTGTGGAGACAATAATAATTGCAAATACAATCAACACTAAACACTGACCAGCCACTTAGTTGCTTTCTGTGTTTCTGGATTTTGAATTGTATTAGTGTTTGTAAACTTGAGGACAAAGGAGAGTATTATTTGATTGTATTTTTGAATGGCTTGTTATACTATTTAATTACATTGATGTACAGCAAGGGGCTCTATGACCTTGCATTAAATAAATAAATACTGACATAATACCAGTACATTTTAATAGCAAATCAGACTGCATAGCTTAAATTCTTTCATTTATTTGACATCAATACAGTTGACACACAGGCTATACTTAAATAACACATGGAGAACAACTGATTAGTCTAATTAGTTTCTAAGCTTTTCAACAGAGCTCAGGAAAGCGGAAGGCACAACAGCAGGCGTTATCATCTGCTGCTGAGCTCTACTATACAAAAAAAGTTGTTTACAAACTCTGCTGGAGTTAAAGTGTGTGAGGTCATAGCCAGCCATAGCCAATTATGTGCTGTCTCCATGGGAAGTATCTAACTTTCCACCAATGGGTTCAGAAATAGGGTGGGGCTTTAAACCTAACCATAGGGAGCAACAAGTTATGACTTTTTAAAACTAGGCATCTGCAGGCTCCCAAAGGAAAGCGATTGTCTGACAGGCACTGCCTACCAAGAAAATGAGAGAACAATGGTCAGGCACCAGGAACCAGCCTCTTGGAGGCCATGCCTGCTGTTCACTCACAGCTCCTCACAGGATCATTGTACATTCCTAATGAGCAGTATTTCAACAAGTGGCAGCAGTTTGTGTGTACATGTCTAAATCTTGCTTAACAATCACTTTTTTTAATACACTACAAAACCATTTTGAGATTTTATAGTGATTTATTTTTCAGACCTGACCTACATTTCAATGTGTGTAGAATATGTATTCACCATATCATAGTATTTGCATGCATTTTCCTAATGTAGTGAAATGTCCTGTATGATTGAACAACTAATTACCTTTGCAGGTGTCAATGGCACATGTTTGCCTTTGGGCCTGAGCATCTGGGCCAGTCACATAGCACCAGGGCTTTTCAGAAGCGTCTGGGTTACGGCAGTAGTTATGTTCCCCAATACCTACAGAGCATAAAGGGAAGGACACATCAATACCGTCACAGACCCTGCTCCCACCGTCTGGCTGCATAAAGACTGCATCAAACCAGCTTAAAACAACATTTACAGAATTGCAGTCAACCTAATACAAACAATCCATGGAAAGAATGAACGAGTATTTGTTAAGGGAGAATAAAATCGCGTGAAATGTTCTCTTTATGTATTACTGAATGCATGCAGGTTACCAATGAGTTGGTAATATAGCCCACAAAAACAAACATATGTAAACCATAGCATTTCTACAGAACACCCCATAGGGACAGATAGTATCATGGATTGAAAAAGTATTTACCCATTTCTGAATCTTTATATGCCATAACATCATAGTCCCGGGTTGTGTTAGTCCAGTTTAGACAGGTTAGTCCAGTAGACGACATCTGTTGTTCCCCTCTGTACTCCACACCATTGGATTTGATGCAGGCTAGATTCATGACAGTTACTACATTTAGCAAAATCATGTAATTTACTATTACAACAAATGAAATGTTTATTATTAATGTATTAAAAAAGGAATTGATTTTGACGTAAAATAAGTATACGTGGTATCCAATTATAAGTACATTCGTGAAAATATATGCTATATTCTTTCACCTCGAATATAATTTTAAATGTACAATTAACATTCTTATTCTTAAAATGGTTGGATAATTATATCTACGATAAAAAATTGCATATTGGTAATCAGACAAATATACATATTCTTATCGAAAAAAACAAAGTGTGGACAAAAGGCATTGCTTTTCCGTGATCATAATAAGAGTTACCTTCAACAATTGATTTGCTTTCCACGAAAGCCACGCTCAGCAAAACCAAGTGCAGCGAGAAAAACATTTTGTGGAATTTACGGGATGAATAAAAACTAAACAAAAGCAAAGAAAATCAACGTGCACAAAAGGAAGCCGGCTATTTTCTGTTTAAAAAATATTTTTGTAGAAGAGCCTATGCTGAAAAATCCAGTCAAACTGCTCACTCTCTGACTAGCCTTTGTTTTTCTCAAACAAGATCTCAGCCTTCTTGGTAAACAGCCTCTCTCTGGGAAAAGGAACTCCCCTTTGCAGTACCAGGCCGCGGAAGCAAAGCGCTGTCTTTACAAGGTCCTAGAGTCAAACGTGCTACATCCAAAACCTTAGGACCGAATAGCCATCCCTCGCGCGGGACTGCCCAAATAAAATCAAAACTCACAAATGTATCAGTATGAAAACTGTATGGTCCCAGCCAATCCAAATTAGTATATCTGGCAAATATGTCACAACCCCCCAATATGCCTTATTGCACTTACACAACGGTTACCAGCGCAATTAGAGCAGAAAAGGTAAGTAATGTGAAATCATATGCACTGGTATTTGGTCTCTCTAAAACCATGTGGTTTTCATTCTAAATGCTCTAAATATGGCTGATATTCTTAAGTAGTCTCACTCAGAACGCCCTAGCCTGGTCTCAAACCTGCCTAGAGCTGTAGTGTCTATACAAAGATGTCTGTCAACTAACTGAACATTGTTACCATCCCACCAAAAAACGCAACACTTGAAAGGCAAGTGAAACATCTAATTCAATGTTTCAGAGCATGAGACATAATGAATTGAAATTCTATACAACCCCCTGCTGACTAGCCATTTCACATCCATTACAATAGTGGTATGCATTATGTTAGCACTAAGCTCGAAGGGGTGTGTTATATTGCCTATATACCATGGCTAAGAGCAATTCACACCTCCAGCCACAAGGTTGACTACTTACGTCACTAGGCGACAGACGCGGCGTCAGCCTATTTTGCCGGGGCTTCGGCCCCGAATGTTTTGAGTGTAGCCCCGAACGTATTTTGAAAAGATGACTGACAAATAGGAAACCGCGGAATATACTATGTAAATCATAAGCTGCCTTATTTCATTCTGCCTTGCCTTTGCACATACTGCATACAGCCTGTAAAATAGACATCGTTTTTTTAATAATCTAGCCTAAAGAATAAGTTTATTTGCTGTCGGTAGCCTATGGGCTACTCCGTTTCTTCCTCTCTGTTGAATAGGCAGCAGGTAGGAGAGGAGCTAGCACAGTTGTTAACATCAACTAACAATGTTAGTTTAGTGCCAAGTTAACAGCAAAAATGAAGCAGAATTTGGGGATTTTTCCTAAAGATGTCAGTGGGTAAGAATTCACATGTTTTTGGACCTTAAAGTCTGAAGATAATCATCTGTTTGGCTTTCACCAGACAGGTGAAAGTAGGCCAATTTGTTTACCTACAGTAGCTAGTTTTTACCATATGGCAGCTTCTTCGTCAGTTGTGGCAGCTCTCACGTCAGCTACTTCAGCTTAAAACTTTAGTGCTACCTGACCTATCTGACGGACGGGCTGACTGATGAAGAAGCTGCGACGAAGAAGCTGCCGCACCTGACGAGAGAGCTGCCGCACCTGACGAAGAAGCTGCTGAACCTGACGTGAGAGCTGACGCACCTGACGAAGAAGCTGCCGCACCTGACGAGAGAGCTGCCGCACCTGACGAAGAAGCTGCCGAACCTGACGTGAGAGCTGCCGCACCTGACAAAGAAGCTGCCGAACCTGACGTGAGAGCTGCCGCACCTGACGAAGAAGCTGCCGAACCTGACGTGAGAGCTGCCGCACCAGAGGCCAGCTAAAGATCCAAGCCCTACTGTCATTTTTTTCTACACAGCTCAAAAAAAATTAAGGGAACATACAATCATCACAGTATAAACCAACTCAATATAACTTCAGGGATATCAATATGTCCAGTTAGGAAGCGTAAGCGATTGTGAATCAATGTAACCTGTTTTGTTGCAAAAGAGGCCACAGCAAAACAACCTCCAAAAAGGGAATGGTTTTGCAGGTGGTGGCCATAGACAATTAATTCAATCAATCCATCAATTATATTTTATAAAGCCCTTTTGACAACAACAGTCGTCAGAAAGTGCTTGGACAGTACTTTGCCTAAAACCCCCACGAGCAAGCAACAAAAAGTAAAAAAAATACAAAATAAATCATTTTATGCACTTATACAATCATTACATAAACATACTAATGGGTACAATGATTTTAATCATTTTCTTACTTTCCCATTTCAACGGGATTGCGGGAATCACAAGTCCGTCTGTCATAACCGTGTGAATATTAGTTGTTGCTTTTGTTTTTAAAAACACTACATAGTGTAGGGAAAGATTATCTTATATGAATCGATTTTCTTCATATTTTTCCAATACCAACAAATAGGTTTTATAGCTTTATAAGTGCATTTCTAAAAGAGGAAGTAGCCTTCTCACCGGTGAAATTCTACAACCCTATTCTCTGCCTTAAAATCTTATTTTTCTTGCAAATTAAGTCAGACCCATTCACAAAACTCAACCATGGAAACAACCCTGACAGAACATAATGCAGAGAAGTGCAAACTGGACAGTGCGCTAAAGATAAGGTCAATCGAAAAGGGGCACTAGAGAGGGGCCGGACTCAAGGCGAGGGCCAATCCTCTTCTGGCTGTACCAGGTGGGGAATCTGAAGGTACACAGCCCATTGTATTTAGGTCACATTGTTTATCAGTGTTCAATTAGTGTCCATAAATGGAGATAGGAATGGGTGGGCTGTGACCACCGTCTTTGTGTAGCATTAACACAGTTTGGTGGTCTTGGGCAGAGACAACGGTGCACGCTGCTGGAGTTGACCCATTGTGGAGATGTACAGCTGGAGTCACCAGGCAGAATAGTGAACACCAACAGTAGTGACATGGGCACCAGCACAGCGAGGTAGGCACCGGATGGAGACAGGAAGCAGTCATCAGGTCACATGGTACTGAAGCATGTTCCAAGTGTTTGGGTCCTTCTAGGATCAACATGAAGAAGAAGTTTTATTTATATACTGCCTGACCGTAGCTCAAGGCCGCTTTACATTATACAGTACAAAAACACCCAGACATACATTACAGTCACATGGATACAAATAATCACATCAGACAAAATGCATGTTAAACAGATATGTTTTTAACTGGGTCTTGAATATAGCCATGGATGCGGTATTACGTAGTGTGAGAGGTAGCGAGTTCCATAATTTAGGAGCATTAACACTAAATTACCTTCCACCTACAGTAGACAACCGGAAACGAGGGATGGACAATAAACCAAGTTCAGCTGATCTAAGGGACCGGGCAGGGCGGTAAGGGTGGAGTAAGTCAGACAGATATTGAGGGGCAAGACCATTTAATGCTTTAAATGTTAGCACCAATACCTTAAAGTGGATGCGTGATGCCACAGTTAGCCAGTGAAGTTCATGAAGCAAAGGTGTAACATGAACATGACATCAGAAACATTACAACAGTAACACCTTAGGTCTACATCTGCAAACTGAAAATGGGGGTCTGGAGACATGGTTTTGCACAAAGAAAATCTTGGGCAGGAGCAAATAGGCATGATTCAGACCCACCCACATTGCAAAGATCACACCACCAAAGGTGACACCAACAGACCGCAACCATCCAGAAAGTGGGTCAAATGACTCAAGACACAGTGTAATCCCATCCCAGAAGCATAGGGTATCATGGGGCAACATGAGCAGGCTAGTGACTCGGCACCTGAGTGGGGCTGGAGTGAAGATATCCCAGTGAAGAGAGGGGAGCCTATCAGGCAAGCCAGCATAGGTGGTTCGTCAAACAGTGCCTCTGTACACTTTATAATAGAACTTACTGAAGAGATGAGTCTTCAGCATAAACTAAACTTTTGAGACTGAGGCTGCATCTCTCACATGGGTGGGCAGATCATTCCACAAAATTGGAGCTCTATTGTAGAAAGCCCATCCTTTAGCTGTTTGTTAACAAATTCTAAGAAAAGTAACGAGCCCTGTCCACTAGTCATTTCAAAGTAGAATTTCGGCTAGCAAAATTTCACCCCCCATTTGTTTTCAATTGGGTCACGTGACAGTGCACGCGGGGTAGTGTGGGATACTTGGCGATGCGAAGCTGGTTTTAAGAGGCACAGAAAGATACAAGGGGGTAGGCTTAGACCCGGAAGTTGAAGCAGCCCTGGGTGAATTCTGATGCTCCCTGACTATCACCTGAGATATATATCATTGACTATTTATACACAGACACTAAATACAAGTCACAGGTGTGGAAACTTACCATTATTAGCGATTTAAACCTGTGTGTAAACTTGTGTGTATATTTTTAGGCCAATAATTCAAGGATATGTACATGTTTGATTAGGCAAAATTGAGTGATTTCAGTCATCATTATGATCTAAAATGATGTGATAATAAATGGCTATGCCTGACCATTATTCCTAAATAAAAGTTTTCTGCATCAGACATAGTTTTCGAAAATGGCCAATATTTACACATGAGCACACCTGTACATCAAGTTATACTGGAGCTGCAAAAGATGTGTGAATGCTCCCCAATCCTTAACTAGAGTTGCACTGACTGGCAGTATACTGCTGTTGCTCGTCATTAAATTACCTGGATACCGACTTCAGTAAAACCTCACATTGTATCTAGGTAACCCTTGAGTCTCTATCAAGGCCATATGGTCAGCCTCCAGGTTCACTAAAACCTATGCCAGTTTCCAAGAAACACATGCACACCCCTCCGTGAAAATGGCCAACATTTCTTTTTCAATGGAAAGTTTCTTTCCAGTGATAAAATACTTGGACAGTTAAATAGGTCATGAATCAGATTAAATAGGTCTGTCAGATTAAATAGGTAATAACTGATGAGGGAAAATGTTAACATTTTACCTATAAAAAGTCATGTTTTTTTAAACATCCATTCATGATTAAGTCATTTTCTGGAAGTTATTTTGTTAAGTTTATTAAGGTGCTTGATCCTCAGTGTCATTGTCACAACCAGCTAGTCATTGATAACTTTTTTTATAGAATGTGTTAAGGCAGTGTAACAGTCACCCCCTCCTGGCAAGCTGGAGTAGGTGCCTCCAGCCAGACTCCATTTTGTGTTTTTGTTTCCCGGACATCACATCATTCATTATCCAATAGATTGCCTGTTTGTGTCACAATCATCCACAGCTGTTTCCATTTAGTCTCATCAGTCAGGTATTTAAGTCAGTGTTTTTGGTTGCTGGTTTCTATAATTGTTGGATGTACTGTAGATGCTGTTTTATATAGGAAGTTTTCAGTCACTGCAGTCCATTTATTTTGTCAGATGTGTTTTGTGTATTAAACCATTTACTCAATTTAATCCTTTGCTCCTGTCTGTATTTTTCCCTGATCATCTTCACAGGTAGGGGCCGAGTGCAGTGATTAATAAATTGCTCTTGTACTCTTCCTCTTAGTCTACTGTAGTTAGCTCTCAGACACATTGAAATCCTGTAGGATAATATACACTTTATCTCTCTGTGTTGCTAAAACCTGTGAATTCAATCACGGAAGTACAGTTGGTGAACGTAATCATCCCGTATGTGATCTGATTAAAGGCTTCCGTGTTGGACGAGCAGTGTGATAAGAATCGTCTGGCTCGGCGACATGTGGTTGGATTAACCATGCGAGTACCTTTCACCATCCCACATCTGTCCAAAAAGACAGGGTCAGTGGGAAGACCAATTGGGAGGTGAGAAAAATCACCAAAAAAATTACCTCTAAGTAAGACAGTCACTTGTTATATCATCACCATATGGCCAATCAATGTCTTGGCTTGGTTATTACAGATTTGTTGCATGAAACAGAGGGAGGGCACAGACAGTCGGCCTTGCCGGCCGATTCGGTTGTCCAGAGTTTAGACCACTGAACCAAACTGCGGCAACAATCAACATCATTTTCATCCAGTGGGGAACTCATATTTATAATTTCACCAGTACATAAACACTTGTACTCTATAATGCTGGCTTCAGCACAATTAACATCTGTATGTTTTTTACAGAGAGCATGAAAGTAATAAAATATAACAGGTAAACACTTGAGCATGCAGTGTAAGTCACTTAAGCGTGAGGTCCATAGCGGTCAGTTTGTGCGTTGATATACACACATAATAATACTAACATTAGAGGATGAACTGGCAGGAAAAACGGTTATGAAATCAGGTTTAAAAGGTCTCCTTTTATCTCAGACCCAGTATGCTCCGATATCCACATCCAGTGACACTACATTGCTTTACAAATCCATGTCTAAACACTACATCACATGATCATAATGCCCACATCTACCAGGACAGATTAAATACAGTACATCTTTCGGTCCCAATGTACACAAAGACAGGACTAATTAGGGTCAACAGTAGCCTCATATCAAATATTTACCAGCCCCTGATAGAGCACATCTCCAACAAAAGGAGTGGGCTGCTGTGTTGATGATGATGTAAGACTGTCCTAGTGTGTGGGGTGTTGCGGGGCAACCAGAAGCTCTTCAGTAGTCAATCCACTTCATAGGAGGCAGGCAGGCTGACATCGGACACTTGCCCAAGCAGAAGGCTGTGGACTAATGGGGCATACTCCCACGCTGTTAACCAACGCCCCTGTTTGTTTGCTTTTACTGCTGCCAGCCACAGACATCACATCACCTTCCCTCTGCTGCAGATGAAATCTAATAAGATTTGGTTAATATGGAAGGATTAACAGGAGGAAGAAAAGGCATTGTAGCCTACGGTATAATGGAATGAAAATGACACTTCGCTGTGGTAGCTGGTGCTAGAACACACACCAGGAGTGGTCAAAGGCAGTTGGAACCGGTCTGGGGAGTCAGAGCTGTACATCCAAACAAAAGAGCTTTGTTCACAGTCTAATCAAGAACAACTGAATGTTGGGTGACATACAATTAAGACACCCAAACGTGAACACCTACAGGATAGAGGACAACCAATATCAAATTTAACATAAAAAACAAACTGATAGTTTAATCTTGATTACAAAAGCCTGCAAAAGCATAAACTCTTTGTAAATAAAACAAACAAGCACCCACATACATTTCAACTGAAAGATCATCTGTAGATAAGTTATTTTAGATACTTTCATTTCTCAAGATTCTTCATTTTAGAGTTCAGGCATTACAGATTTTCCATAGCTGGTCAATCCCTAGCAGACCTGTCATCGGGAGTTGTATGTACAGTTGTATGCAAACGTTTAGGCACCCCTGACAATTTCCATGATTCTCATTTATAAATAATTGGGTGTTTGGATCAGCAATTATATTTTGATCTATCAAATAACCGAAGGACACAGTAATATGTCAGTAGTGAAATGAGGTTCATTGGATTAACAGAAAATGTACAATATGTATAAAACAAATTAGACAGGAGCATAAATTTAAGCACCCTTGTCATTTTGTTGATTTGAATATGTGTAACTACCTGATTCATTGGAATACATAATTTGTTTGGTGAGCTCATTAAGCCTTGAACTTCATAGACAAATTCATCAAAAGCATGAGAAAAGGTATTTAAGTTGGCCACTTGCAAGGTGTTGTTCTCTTTGACTCTCCTCTAAAGAGTGGCAACATGGAGGCCTCAAAATAACTCTCAAATGACCTGAAAACAAAGATTGTTCAACATTATGGTTTAGGGGAAGGCTAAAAAACAGCTATTGCAGAGATTTAAGCTGTCAGTGTCCACTGTGAGGAAATGGAAGACCACAGGCACAGGTAAGGCCAGAAGTGGCAGGCCAGGTAAAATATCAAAGCGATAAAGGTTGGTGAGCACGGTCAAAACAGCCCACAGACCACCTCCAAAGACCTACAACATAATCTTGCTGCAGATGGTGTCACTGTGCATCGTTCAACAATTCAGCGCACTTTGCACATGTAGAAGCTATATGGGAGAGTGATGCGGAAGAAGCCTTTTATGCACATGAAACAAACAAACAGAGTCGCGTTAGGTATGCAATCGCACATCTGGACAAACCAGCTTCATTTTGGAAGAAGCTGCTGTGGACTGATGAAATAAAGATGGAGATATTTGGTCATAACATAGGCGTTAAGCATGGCGGCAAAAGAACACAGCGTTCCAAGACAAACACTTGCTGACCACAGTAAAATTTGGTGGAGGTTCCATCATGTTGTGTGGTACTAGGAATCTTGATAAAGTTGAGGGTCGCATGGATTCCACTCAATATCAACAGATACTTGAGAATAATGTAGAGGTATCAGTCACAAAGTTAAAAGGTATGCCAGGGCTGCATATGTCAACAAGACAACAACCCAAAACACTGCTCAAATTTTACTCTGGCATTTATGCAAAAAAGCAAGTACAATGTTCTGGAATGGCCATCCCAGTCCCCAGACCTGAATATCATAAAAAAAATCTGTGGGGTGATTTGAAGCGGGCTGTCCATGCTCGACATCCATCAAACCTAACTGAACTGGAGATGTTTTACAAGGATGAATGGTCCAAAATACCTTGATCCAGAATCCAGACACTCATTTACAGGCTATAGGAAGCATCTAGAGGCTGTTATTTCTGCTAAAGGAGGCTCAATTATTTATAAATTAAAATTTTCAGGGGTGCCTAAACGTTTGCATACAACTAATCTGATCATTGCATTTATCTAGCTCTAGCCTGCAGACTGTATATGAAGCATTCCATCTGCAATTATAAACTAAATGTTTGAAACCTGAATTCTGATTGGCTGATAGCCATGGTGTATGAGACTAACGGGGTATGCAGCCATTCACATCCATGTTACTGCTCTAACTGCATTGGTAACCAATTCGTAACGGCAATAATGCATCCTGGGGATTGTGTTAAATGTGTTGTGCATAAGAACAGCTCTAAGCTGTGGTATATTGGACATATTTCACCCAACCCGTGACTTTTATAAATATTTCGTGATCCCCCCCCCCCCCCAGATCTGTGGGATAACAAAGGACACGCACATGGGAAAGTCAAAGAACCCATAATCAGGCTCAAAACTGTGACTATCATGACGTAGACTGTCCTGCAATGCAGCAACTTAGCCCACTACGCAACATCTTTTGATTAACTATTGTATAAGCAGCAATAGATGTAAGGTCCCTTCAAATCCCATGCTGTTTGTAGCCGCTTTAGGCACCTGAGTCACCATCCATGGAGTTTTTATTCTGGACAGGTATTTTCAAGTACTGAAGCACTGTTGTAACAATGTGGACCAGGCAACCATTATCCAGGCAGGTCCCCAGTCATAGCTGCAGTAAGGACAGTTGGCAACTGGACACCGTTCTGACCAAGCACACAGTAAACATCCTGGATGTCCTTTCGTAAACACCTGGGATCACAGAGTGGACGGAGATCATCAGACAATTCCAGCAGCCGCAGAAGAAATGCTGCCCTGACTGCCAGGCCACACAGTGTGCCATGAAACCCAGGATCCATCAGATAGTTAAGCCAGGTTGGGTCCAGTGTCTCATCTAGAATGCAAGAAAAGCCATGCTCGAAATAACCCATTAAGTAAATCCTTTATCTTTCTCAAACTTCATCAGTAAGTGTGTGTTTTACCTGGGTTAAGACTCTTGCAGATCCTGAGGTTCTCCAGCAGGTCTGTAACATTGTCCCTGGCCCACACTCCAAGTCTCTCTGCTAGCACTGATGATGCACAGTACTTTTCGGTGAGTTGAAGCAGGAAGGGAAGCATACATGCTGACATAACAGACGGTTCTGCAAACACATTGGCCTCATCCTGCTCATAGAGACTTGAACACCTGTAGGACAGGGTGAAAACACTTACTGGCTGGTTTGAAGACAGAAGCTCACAATGAAACTGTGTTAGTGCTTGTTCCTAAAACGATACCTACAAAGAGAATACATACTGATAAGGGAGGAGAAGTGAGTTTGATATCGGGGGGACACCATATATTTTATGCAAATATTGTTGTTATTATTGTGGGGGACCATATTGCCTACCTCTAACATTGGGGGGGGGACATGTCCCCCCGTCCTATGTGCTCCTACGCCCTTGCATACTGACATTCCAAAAGTATTGCTACTTTACCACTTTTTTAAAAACCATTTTCTTAGAACTATGGAGAAACTGACAAAGGTATTTGGTATCCACCATTCATTAATTCACATTTAATACAACAGAAACTTTGCTTTTGATTTATGACGTAACATATTACTTCAAATAGTAAAACAAATGAAAATGGCACAGACAAAAGTATTGAGACCCTTCACCTACTACCAGTATATGTTGCACAGCCTTTCAAGCCAAGTTTTTAAACCATCATTGGTTTAGAAGACAGAGTGACAACCAATTCTAGCTAATTGAATCAGAGAAAGCAAAACCTCCCAATCCCAAAACCAGTTGCTGTACACCTGAACCTCATTTTGATTGGGATTGGTGGTGATATGTCTGATACAAAGACACTTTTGGATGAAGTGACTTTACATTTTTAAAACAGTGTATTATAGAAGAGCTTGGCAATTTTAATGGTGGTGATCACATGACTGGTCACCCCCTTTAGGTTTTATCAAGTTAACATAGTTGTTATTTAGCATAAAGCGCAACTTCTGTTTCTTCTGTACAAAGGACATTCTCCCAGAAAGACTGTGGCATGTCCACATGCATTTGGGCAAACTCCAGTCAGGCTTTTTGTGTTTCTCTCTCAGATGTGTGGTCTTACAGGGTGTTCCACCATTATAATTTGACAGCAACAGATTGTGAGACTTAAAACGGTTGCAGCTTGAGTTTGAACATCGGCTTGGATTTGTTTTGAAGTTTTCAATGGATCTTTTTCCACCATTCAGACAATCTCTTTATTCTTAGGTCAATTTCCCCTCAGGTGCCCAAGTTTAGGGATGTTGGTTACAGCCCCATTGGATTTAAAATTTCTTAATAATATTGGAAACATTGCTAACAAGCACTTTAGAGATGGTCTATGACTTGCAATTACCTTCTAACCTCCTTAAGACAACTCTCTGACATTCCTTCTCTTTTCCATTTTCAGTGGGATACACACAGTGACACAAAACAGTAGACTGAGGACTTTTCTCCATTTAAACTGGCCGAATGAGTGATTATGCGATTGAAGATACCTGTGATACTAATTAGGGGAACAATGACAAAATTATATAATTTGTCTATGTTCCTTAATCATTTAAAGTAATTATTTGTCTCCCTCATTATTTAGCTCTCTCACTCAGGAAGAACAGCTAGTATGAGTGGTAAATCAAAAGGTTGTATGGGTCTGTGCAATTGAATGCATATGATAAAACTTTGTGAAATAACGACAATTTGCATGAAAAACAAATGTTCTTTTAGAAAGAAAACCCCAAAATCTGGAAGCCCAATTGCATTTCGTACATAAAATATACATTTTAAATGAGAAATGTCAGTTGTGTGGTTTCAAAAATACCTTTTCTGACATCTATGCCAATGCAGTTAGGCTTCACGATTTTGGGATTTTCTTTGTGAAAGAACATTTGTTTTAAACACAGATGATCGTTATTTCACGAAGTTGTATCAAGCACATTCATCTGCACAGATATGACCTTGTACTGTAACACTGACGCTAGCTCGACCCTGCTCTCCCTGAGTGAGAGAGCTGCCTGATAATTGAGACAGTCAAATAATTACTTCAATCAATTTAGGAACATAGACAAATTATAGAACTTTGTAATTGTTCCCCTTTAAAACAGAATGTTCTGCTTGAGGTATCACTACAATACAATTATTTAATGTAATTTCTAAATAGTAAAAATAACGTTGTCTAGACCATTTTAGAATATCTTTATGGACTAAGCAAGAATTCTGTTATTTTCAAAGATTTTTTTTCCTCTGCAAAACCAAAGACCTGTCTGTACCCTGGAAATCCAGAGTTCTTGCGAGAGCACAATTTGAATTTGCTCAGCGAGTCACTCTGGCATTCAGTGATGATGCTCATTAACTATGCCCTTCTCCCTGAGCTGCACCAATCACATTGGTGTATCTGATAATAGGAGAGCTAAACAGATGACAACAGCGCTGCAACGTCATAGTCGTTAGTAAACTACGGATGAACACCAGTTGTTTGAAATGGCTTTGGCCTCTACAATGAAAAAGTTAGACTTGGCTTTTTATCTAAAAAAGGAACAGAAGACGTTGCTCAAATAATTCCTTTGCAATAAGGACGTTTTTGCTGTTTTGCCGACTGGATATGGCAAGAGTTTAATCCACCAGTTAGCTAAACATATGGGGCGTAGGAAAAACCTACTGGTGATTGGTCGTAGTGTTATCCAATTGCGTGCAGTGAGATTTTCAAATGCACGTTTGGTGCCGCCCCTCGAGTTGGTCCATTTTCATAGCAGACCCAATGCCTTAGTCTTTCGGATTTGGGTCTGGATTTCCAGGATAGTATACCTGTTTTTTTAAATTAAGTAAAGCAATGAAAGCCCCATCTCATTGTAGGTTGTTTTTTAAGCATCATAAAAACAAAACGTGTATTGGTCAAATAGCACTCTTTTCCACAGCTTTTATTAAGATGGTCAATCAAAACTGCAAGTGAAACTTACTAGCAAAAGTTCCAGCTAAAGATGGTTTTATAATGAACATATGGTGAATTTTCAGTTTGTTCTGTCATTGTACATAGTCCTGGAATGCCCGACTTCATAGGTATTTTAAATGAGTATTTCCCCCATTTTCCTCCCTTCCCAGTTCCCACTAATCCTGCCTTATCTGCAGCTCTGCAAATCCTTGGACAGATCTGAGGGATGACGACGGGCGCACACATGATTCATCTAACCACATGTTGCCCGAGCCGCCGATTCTCTTTGCACTGCTCATCCAACATTGAAGCCTTTAGTCAGATCATGCACGGGATGAATGCATTCACCAACTATACTTCAGCGATTGAATGTTCGTTAAAACGTTAAAATAGGCCCAAAACATCTAGAAGTGAATTCTCACCCAGAGTCCACGGCATTCTTCAGTACAGATCTCAGGTCAGACTGGGGCAGGTGACACAGCATCACCTCCAGGGTACCAGGACATTCCCAGCATTCCTCCAGCAGCACCTCCAGCAGGAAAGGCAGTGCCTGGTTGACCTGCATTAAGTACCCGCTCCTCCCCAATCCACCTCTCCTGGTGTGGCTGAGTGAGGAGGCAAAACCAGCTGCCTTCATTCTCACCTGCTGGTTCTCATCCTGCAGCAGGTAAAGACCTGTGTTGATCAATCTGCACAGGGAGACCAGTGCATTATCATTCAAATCATTATCGTGCAAATCATTATCGTGCAAATCGTTATCGTGCAAATCGTTATCGTGCAAATCGTTATCGTGCAAATCGTTATCGTTCAAATCGTTATCGTTCAAATCGTTATCGTTCAAATCGTTATCGTTCAAATCATTATAATGAGTCATAAAGTCAAAGTGCACAAGACTGTAATGTGAATAGACTGCTGTACACTGTATTCAACCGACTGCCCAGCTGTAATAATCTACCTGGTGCTGAAGACAGGAAGTGGAGTGTGTTCCCTCAGAGCTGTGCTGAGTAAAGGGGCCCCAGCCAGAGACAGGGCCCAGGCGCAAGCCATCCTGAGCGATTCAGGGGCCTCTGGGGCCCGATGGGCCTCCAACACACTGCACCAGCGAGTGACCAGTGTGTTCTGAACACTGACATAGAGGAAGGAAACTGTCAATGTCACTCCCTCTCTCTATGTTGACATAAAGTGCAGTGAAGTAAACGTCATGACAAGAGAGAGGAGACCAGTGGATGAACAAGCAACTGACCTTTGAGAGAGCAGGAGACTGGCAGCACATAGGGCCTGTGAGAGAAACTCTGGGCCCCCCTTGTGGCCCTCCAGGGCCCCCAGCAGTAGCTCCAAACACTCCAGCCTGGCTGACCCCTCCTGTGGAGGGAGGGAGGTCTCCTGGGACACAGCAGGACCAAACTCTGCAGTCATCACCTCCACCAGGGCTGTCAGATACATCCTCCTGTACTCCACACTCTGGTCCAGCAGCGCCTCCTTCAGGTTAGCCTGAGCATTAAACACCACTTAAATACTGCATTGCAAGCCCCTTTACAGTGTCCTATATCCTCACATGGTGTTTGTAATCCACATAGCAATGACAGCACTCTTTCATCCCTCACTGGCCTGTCCAATCAGGGAAAAACCGGCCCCTTGAGGACAGTTGGTCTGAAATCTACTTGCCCGGACATACTTTTTACTAGCCCGGACTGATTTTTAAAAAAGAATACAATTGTGTGTGTTTTTTTACATAACAGCATGGTTTATAGGCTTTTTTAGTGTTTGTAAATGGGTTTTTGTAGTTAGTCTGGAATCAACACCAAAATACTATAATAGAGCAGTCTGTGAATGTTTTCTCCCTCTTCAAAACATGGTAGGCTGTCACCAAAACATTCCTATTTGGTTCTGTGCCAACTCTTATTTGGAGCAGGCAGACATTTTTTTGGTGTGTTTGTCAGAGACATTTTGGCGTTTGTGTTGTCATGTTTCTGCACATTCTAAAACGTTTGTAGGCCTACCTACAAGGATGCTTGATTTATTTTATAATAAAATAATATATTCAGTGTGCTCCGTAATTTGGACAGACAGTCAGAGACTTCCCAATTTTTGTCCAACAAACACCCCTTTGTTGCTCTAACAATGTGTTTAGGGTCATAGTCTTGTTGCACGATGAAGTGCCGTCCACTGACTTATAACAACCGCTCCACCATGTTTCGCCAATGTGGTGGTTTACTTTAGCTATTTTTTTCCTCCACACTTTCCTCTATATTTGCAATAAGGAAACACAATGCTTCCATAAAGCATTTTTAATATAATTGTCATTTATAGAAAAGCTGGATGGAAACAAAACTCAACACCTTACAACTACTACTACTTCTAAAAGGGTTGTGATTCGCATTCGTTTTTTTTTAATTACGTCTATGAAGAGTTAATGGGATAAATAGGCAATGGAAACGAGTTTGTCTAATTAATGATAATGAAGCGAATATTACATGGAATAACACATTTTTGTATGCATTGCAGAGAAATTATAAAATAATGTAGGACTCTATTTGTCTTGAAATTAAACGTAAAACAATAGTAAATGAGCTGCATAACATTCCCCAGAGCTGTCAAAAGCACCGCACCCATAACTGATGGAAACACACCAAATTCAATATCAATGGGTTTGCGACATTTCAAAATTTTGCAAAAATTTCACTCATTTGAAAGGAAACATAAATGTAATAACTGTGACAGGCCTACACACATGTAATGTAGTACGTTTCCCTTGCCATTGTAATTTTTTAACAATATTGACAGAGACAAAAGTGAGAGACAAAAGTGATAGGCAAACATTTTAATATGGGATAATTATTTCAAATGAGAAAATCTTTGTTTACTGGCCTGGACTTAGTTCTTACTGACCCCGGGCCAGCGGGCCATCGTTAATGTTGAACCCTGTTAGACTCCCTCCCAGAGTGCAAAGAACCGAGTTGTGACCCTGTACAACACCTTGTTGTTCTAGGCCAACATCAAGGTGGTGGCTTACTCCTGTAGGTACATGCTCTGCAACATTCATTACATCAATTAGTACAGGAAGAAGTACCGGCACTAATCCAGGCACTTGTTATTTCACATCTGGACCAGTTCAACTCATTGTTGGAAGGGCTCGCAGCTGGGGCCATTAAACTAGTTCTGCATCCTGTCAAGTGTTCAATCTCGACAGCCACAATCTCTTATAATACTATATTACACGGTTACTACCACTGGCTTTTTTGATTTTTAGATTATTGTTAATGACAGAACAGTAGAAAGCAGAGGCTTTAGAATCAGGCATCCCGGGGCAGACAGAGAGGAAGGGCACAGAAAGTGGTTGAGCAAGGACTCAAACCCTGTCACCAGGGGCATGTGGTAGAGAGTGTGGTGCTTAGACCGCTAGACCCAAAATCTGGCACCACATTTTCAGTCAACCCACAATTACTTAATCACGCAACTTCAAAAACACACAAATGCTTGACTGGTATGGTCTTGTTCGTGCCTCCCTGATTAGTGCAGATTTAATCACTTTAACGTTATACACACCCATTTCTTGAGAGGAAAACAAAACTTGATATGACATATGATATCCGTACCTACCTACTGCCATAAATTTGAAGGCAAACCGATCCCTGCCTTTATGTATTCACACAGTGTTTGAGACTAGCTGTTGAAACTGTTGGAAAGGGTAATTTACCACTCATGCTCTAGACTAGCCAGGAATTCATGCCTCACCTCTAGTGCCGTTAGCAGCACCTGCTGAATGCTACTGCCGTTCGGTCTCCACCTCTCTGCTGCCCAACTGACCAATGAAAGCCTCAGGTCAGAGGTCTCCGTGGAGAAGCTCCCCCACAGCTGACCCGCCCACCTGGGTTCTGAACACAGGAAGTGAATGGCGTTCTGATGGAAAGATGTGGACCCAACCTGTGAAATGGCATAGCAAAAACCTTAAGAATGATGGAACAGTCAAAACAACTTTAGTGACACCAACCTAAATTAGAAACATTACAACAAACCACGACACAGCATTTCTGGTTAGAACACAGCAACCCTGGATAAGAACACAGTGTCCTTGGATAAGAAGTGTGTGTGTGTGTGTGTGTGTGTGTGTGTGGTTGTACCTGGAGTCTGTGGTGTGGTGAGTGGAGCTCTGTTGAAAGCAGGTCCCTCAGCTGGTGGAGAAACCTCTGTGAGCAGTGCCTTCTTAGCAGGCCCACCACACCCAGGTAGGCCCCACGCACTAGAGGGCAGCGCTGAACCCCTGTCACCAGCCACAGCCTGGACTCTACACGGCCCACTACTTCACACCATGCTTCTGGAGGAGAGCTTGGCAAATATGAATAAAACACAGATTACAAACCTGACAACAGCTATACGACACGGTCACGCAGAACAGGAATCATGTAATCAAAATGGATTCCAGGCGTCACGGTTTCCGATCGACCCTCACCTCCGCGCGTGACGTTCCCCATCCAGGATTGCTCTGATCTGCAACAGCTGTCCATGCAGGCGGTTGTGGCAGACGGGTTCATGGGGCTCCGGCAGCTGTCCGGTCAACTGGAGCAGGGTACTCATGTACTGCGAGGGGGGCGTCATGGCAACCAAGGCTTTGGAGGTCATGACCCTCACACTGTAGATTGGACTGGCAGCTAGCTGGAGCAAAGGAATCAGGAAATCTGACAGAGTCCTGCTAGGGAAAAAAGTTAGATGGTGCAGCTTATAATTAACATTTTAACTAGCATTATTGTACTAAACAGTTCCATTGTAAACATCACCGGCCCCACCGAGCAGACGCAGCAAGAAACTAGTCCTTTAGTTGGACTGTGAGGGATGTAAAGAATGACATGACAGCAGTATTCACCCTGTTTCTTCTTGAATCCCACGCTGGAGTTTAGACAGCAGGGTGAGGACCGGGTAGAGAGAGGGGTGCAGACGGAGCCATGCCTGACCAGATGGCCCCTGAACATCCTCAGCCGCCTGTCTTAGCTCCCCCAGGAGGAATGGCTGCAGGGCGGGGTAGTGGGTGAAGAAGGCAGAAGGATTCATGCCATGCTGGGTGGAGCTCTCCTCACCCCCTGAGCGCTGACCCAGTATCCTAGAGCACAGAGAGCCTGGGGCGGGGTTCCGGCAGAAGGCACACATATTAGCATCCATTAATTATATTATTTAACATGTCTAAGAGCTACCTATCACCTATGTTATCTAATGTGGGCTTTAGTCAAGGGTTGGCCATGTCCAAAGTGTGTTTGTATTCCAGTGGTGAGAGGTCTTACTGTAGAGCTGCAGGGCAGCGTTCCTCATGGACCAGCAGGGGGAGCTGAGGAGGTTAAGGGACACGATGGCCACGGCCGAGGCAAACTGCAGCACAGCCACACCCAGCCCAGAGCCTCTAACCAGTGCCTGGAGCGTGTGGACGGCACACACCTGGGAGACGGGGAGGAGCCAACATCAGAGCTGCTAACTGACTGCTACATCATGTCTGTCAGTGGGCATCTGTGTCTGGGAACTTTCCATGTGGTGAATACGTGTAGCTTGCTAACTTGTTTTTGGTGGGTTCATGCTGTGTCGTTACCTGAGGCAGGTCCAGTGTGGGGTCCCAGCTCTGAGGCAGAGGGGTCCTGGCAGCGTCCAGCAGGATGTGCATGCTGTGGGCCAGGAGAGGCCGCGTCTTACTGGCATCCTCTGCCGACAACACACCCAGGATGAGCATGGGCAGCCCTGCAGCCCGGCGGGTCACTGACGTACCGCGAGGGGACTGCAGCATCTCTAGCGCCTGGTGAGACAAACATCAGCGCCCAGAGCTTAATAACACTGCTTAAACACGCATGCAACTGGATTGTTGCTTGTAAATATGAACATTAGTTCGACATCCCTTGCTTATACCTAATCTAATCCCTAGACTGCTGTCAGATTTCCCCACTGCATCTTCCACTGAAGCTCATTTATGAGTTGCTGTGAAACAAGATGGTTCAACAAGAGAAGTAACTAGTCAGCCCAGTACCCCTTAACCCAGTCCAGAATATTTCAGTTGGTCCAGAGATTACCTGCTTCAGCATGCGTACTGGGATATCCCTGAGCTCTGGGTCACTGCTGCTCAGCAGACTAGCACAGAACCTGGTGAAGCCCAAACAGCAGCCCTCTACTGCCCCCTGGGGAACAGGTACAGAAATACCAGGCCTGAGAAAAGTAACCTGGAGAGACTTTAAATTGAGGCCAACATTTTGCTGTTATGTTCTTCATACCCAGTGGCGACACTTGAGAAGAATGTTCTTGAACACTCTTGAGGCCCTTTTCAGGTCTTCTGAGGTTAGAAAAGACGTTGTCTGTTTGGTTTCCTCAAGGACTCTTTCTACCAGGGAGCCTAGAAATATTCCTATTTCCTGAAGGGAAAAAAATAACAATGGTGATTGAAGGGCAGAGTGTGTCCTGAACATGTGTGAGGATGCGCCACCTGGTGGTCAGTTGAAACAGGGACCGGCACCTTGAGAGAAACCCAGCAACAGGTTAGGATCAGGCTGTGTTCCTCAGACAGCAGCACACACTCCTCCTCCTCCTCCTGGTCCCCCTGGCCAATCAGAGAGCTGATGGCATTGCCCATGTCCCAAAAAGATGGAAGCACATCTGGAAAAGACAGATGAGGGCCAGCAATTGGTGAGATACAGTTTGATCACAATCCTGACCCTCACTGGAACAGCTTCCATTACATTGGACTGGGCATACCTTTGTCATCCGTGCAGGCTTCCAGGTCTCCATAAAGCACACCCAGCAAAAGCAGAGAAATGTTCTCTAACAGAAACAGGATCTCGATGGTCGTTCTGTGGTCGATCACATCAGACAGTGTGCTGGGTACTTCCAGTATACACCTCTCCAGAGCAGTCAAAATCCCTGACACAAATACATAATTCGTAAACATTTATATTGTTTTAAAATTCACTCACATAAGCTTGTAGCTATTTGCAAAATTACATTCTATAAACTAGCAAAGAAGCAACAGATTTCACCATGTATGGATTTGGTCTTCGCAGCAAGTAGCATGTCATCTTTAGCAGTCAGGTAATGATGCTTGAGTTCCTTGACTAGGTATCCAACCAGAGTAGATGCCTTGGAGTCCCCAGAAGTGACGTAGTTGATCCGGCTGTCCAGCCACGGAACATGGGACTGGCCTCGAGACCTCCACAGAAGGACACAGAGAGACTTATCAGACACCGAGTTAAGAGGGACAACTCCACATAAATGAAATTCTGCTTACTTCTGGAGAAGGACTTTCACGATCAGAGCTCCCATCTGCACCTCTGGCACACGGGGACTGCAGAGGAGTCGCTCTGCTCGGTCAAACAGCACAGGAGTGATGTTCTCTGAAAAGCTAGGTGGGAAATATCTTAATAGTAACCCTGCAGAAAGCTCACGAATCTACAGAAGATGAAAAAAGTTGAGAAAACATCAGTTATTCCACTTTTCCTTCTGTCATTCAATAAATGTAATTTAAAAATACAACAATTGTATTATGTTAACCTCATTGGTGGAATCTTCTAAACAACCAATCAGGACCAGCTGGTTTGATCTGGAGAAGAAATCCCACAGTCCTTTTTGCTGTGCCCAGTTGATTAAAGAGGCCATATTAACTACAGACAGGAAAAACCATTTGGAAGTAGTTACATACTGGTTTTAAAACTATCAACAAGAACAAATAGTTAAAATTCTCATGGCTGGTTCTCTGACCGGGGGGCTGGCCCTTTTTTTTCTCTGGACTCCAGGTGTCTGTGCAAGTCTCTAGAACAGCAGACAACAGAAGCAGGACAGTCTTCTTCCTCTGGAAGCTGTGACCTGGAGCCAGGTAGAACAGGGGCAGCTGGGACAGCCAGTCCACAAACCCTACAATGAGCACCATCAATAGGATGTTATTGAAGAGCTAGATAGGAGAAGGAAAGGACATTTGTAAAACTTTTAACCAGGTCACATCTCTCACCTACTCCCTGATGAAGTGCCATCTCCTTTGTGAGGCTGGCATCACCTTTTCTTCCCTTTTGGCTTTTGAGGTGGGCCAGGCAGCTGTCTCGGATTCGGACCAAGAACCTTTTTACCCCCGTGTGGAGATGCTGTCTGAAAGGTGAGGACTCGCTGTTGAGGTTCTGTGGGATGAAGGTCCTCATGGTAGAGAGCTCCTCCGCCGTCGGGGCCTCCTTGGTCTTTGGGCTGCAGCAGAGCAGGTTGAGAGCAGCTAGGCGCACTCTGTCATTCACACAGCCCAGTGCCAGACGGAGGATCTCCAGGTCCGAGCCGCTCTCCTGGGCCCAGGGAGAGCCCCCGAAAGCGGCTCGGCGGGCACTCATCACACAGGCCCACGCGTAGAGGTGCCCCGGAGAGGCCGGGTCCAGAGGAGCCAGCAGGGGCTCTACAGCAGAAGGGAAGATGCGCAGAGTCCAGGGCAGGAGGTAGCTGGAACCGTTGTTCTGAAGAAGGGTCACATCAGAAGTCAAGGCCTCTAGGAGAGTGGGCCGCCAGCGCTTAGCCCACTGATTGGCAAGATCCAGCTCTGTGGGCGGAGCACCTTGTCCGGCCGCCTCACACAGCTCTCCTCTCTGCTGCTGGAGCAGACGTTTGTACAGCTCAGATGCACATGGGGACAGGTGATTGGTGGATAGGCATTTCAGAAGGTGGTTGGGGAGCTCACAGTACTGTTCCAACACCTGTGGGTGGGGTTTACAAAATAACTTTAACAATTTCCACAACTGAACATGCACTTTTGCCACATTTGAAAATTGTGAGGACTCACCATGTCACTGCCTACATATGGAAGCAGGGAGCAGAGGGGGGCATATTTCGCTTTGGCCTCCCAAGGAAGTTTAGTTATCCGGTGGAGTAAGGAAGTGTGCAGATTCTTCTGCGTATCTCCAAAATGCTGGCAGTCCATCTCATATATCTCCAGGAGCAGGCAAAAAGCACTGCGCACAAACTCTGACACACCTTCCACCTGGAAATATTAGGAGAAATATGATGTGTTTTTACTCTACCAATAAACCATTACTTTGACAAGGAGTCATCACTGTAACTCACTGGACTCTCAGCGTTGTTCCAGATGACCTGGATCAGCTCTCGTCTCAGACTTGAGTCATCAGGTAGAAGGGGAGCCCTGGCCACTTCCCAGAGCTCTGCTAGGCTCTCTTTTACACCTTTCAGCCACATTGTTAACACTACCATCAAACGTAAAGGGTTTTAATACTCCGGTAGAAAGAATTTCCCTGTGCACGTACAGAAACACAGATCTGGTTTTGTTTCAAAGTACCTTCAAAGACATAGTAGTGACAGTCAAGCTTTTCCTCACACAGAGCCAGGACCAAGGGAAACAAACCATCTAAGAGTAAACACGCCTGAAACAGTAAAAATCAACTAATGAAGATTGGCAGAGGATGATTACATACAAATGATAAAATTGATATTGTTAGACTGAGTTGCTGAGCAGCCAGTGATGCATACTTTTGTGGTGTCCTTCAGACAAAGCAGGATGTCGCTTCTGCAGCAGGTCAGCAGACCACGGCTCAAAGCCAGGCAGTCAACTCTGTCCTGCCCTTGGGGGGTGCACTGCACCTGGAGACTCCCCACACAGAGCTGCCATGGCTCTGAGCAGCGCCAATCAACCAGGGACATTAAAAAAACAAAGACTGTTCATCATCACAGTCCTAGGCAGTTTCCATTCTGCTGTGGTTGTTTAGCTAAATTAAACACATCTTCATAGGATGGCAAAATTTGTTGAACTGTCTGGGAATTCGTTTTCCCAATTTCCCAGTTGTAGAATTCCCGGATTAGGAAACGAAAAAGCAGGAGTCCTTCAGACATGATTTCTGGAAAATCATTATTATTATTCCAAACCTCATGTTTGACTGAGTACCTGATTGATTTACTTGTAGCAGACTCCATGCAGCTGCCCCTCCCGCTGCTACACCTGGGACGGTGTTGATTAACATGGCCACTGCAGTGCCAGCCAGAAGACGAGTGTCCCTGTTGGAGCTCTGCCCAAGCAGCAGAAAGATAACAGATTGACCATGGAGGTCAATCAACAAGAACAGAGGGCCAACAACATTTTATTTCAAATAGTTTCAGGTTCAACCTGAATTGATGTTAAAAAATTAAACAGACCTGTCCCAAAATTATGTCCAGAAGAAACTGTAGAATTATCTGCACAGCCAGGCAATCCTGGTCTGGCTGCCACACTAGAGGGGCCACCTCACCTGGCAATAGCTGGAACACCTGCAAACAAAGCTGAAGAAACAGGTCACAGATCAGCTAGACATCTACTAACAATGCAACTCACAGATCAATCCAGAGACAACATATGAACAGCACTTTAAATAAAGTCTGATCTGATCAAAGAGCAATTACTTTTTTTATTTCTTTACTTGAACGGGAAGTGACACAGACCATGCATCTTTAACAGCTAAGTTTAACATGTTGATCAAAGGCTTATACCTTTACAGCCTGGTAACACACTGGACCATTCCTCAAAATCTCCTGCTCCAGTATTTTAGGAACAAACTCAGACAATTTATTTAGCAACAAAGGACTGGATTCTCTCCACAGCTCACGGCCCATAGAGCTGTCCTCAAGGAACATGCAGGCTGCAAAAACAAATCACGGCATGGAGATAAAATGGGGTGCAGAAACTCATTGTTCATTATTAATAAAATGACCCTCACACTATAAAAAGAAAATGTCAAGATGATTCAGATTCAAAACAAACCGATCTGGAGGTCCTCAATTGATAATGCCTAAAAAAAGATGAATATATTACTACATTACACATAATATTACATATTATTTTAACTTTCTTTGTTACAATAGACATGTACCGAATCCTTTTCCACGAGGGTGCACAAACGTTGTTGTATCTCTTGAAAAACCAGCAAGCGGTTCACTTTTGCCAGATGTTGCAACATCTGTAATTGAATAATCGAACACACTTTCAGAATCACAATTTAATAACTCAGCAGCACTGAAATAATTTATTCTAGTGGAGAACGCTTGTTCTAGACCTGGTCTAATTTGCGACTTCCGACTGAGATGTTAAACATCTCCATCTGCATAGAGACAAGGAGCCTGATGAGTGGCAGGAGGAGCTTCTCCTCTAAACAATGGACCTGCTCCTCTGGTATCCTCCTAAGCAACTGGCTTGCCTCCTCCAGACTGCGCTCTTTGCATCGCTTTATGTTGCTCCTGTTCAAAAACAGACACGCAAAATGCCATCAACCTGACTGTGACAAAACTGGTGAACAATATGTAACAGCTGGTGGTAACACGTCTACTGTATAACTGAAATGCTGCACCAATATAGTATCCGCAAAGCTTGAACTATCAACCTCGTCGTGGTGGAATGCGAATACAGTGCAATTAAAGTCTCTTAAACAGAACCCATAGTAGCCGTCATGTATTCACATAACGGACTGAACAGTCATCACAACATTAAGCTTTCCTACAACTTCAGAAGCACAGTACAGACTTGTCAACCACATACCTTGTGCACTCATCAAGTTTGTTAATAAAAAGCTTCAACTTAGTGCTGACATCTACAGGTATTACATCCTCATTGACTACAGAATCTAGTAGAGATTTAATCTGACATTCCAACGATTCATCCAGCACCATTGTGTTAATTGCGAAGACTTTTGTCATGAAATTGTCAATGGAAAGATTGAAATAAACCTTCCTCGTGTTCTTGTCATGTCAAATCAAACTAATTCTCTTGCTCGAGTTGAGTGGTTATAAACAGTGTGTGAGAAGATGTCGCCACCTAGTGTATAGGAGCAAACAATGGGTGAGGAGATCGTCGTTTCTAAATGTTGCATTTATTTTCATGTTGACGTATTGTAAATTCTTTATGGTGCATAATTATTCTATAAAATGTTGCATGTTACTACGCTTATTTGTTTATTTGAACGACTATAACCACTTTAATTATGTTTCTGTAGCACACACTTGGTCCCACGAGCGTCGCTGTTGAGTGTCTGAAAGTACGGTGCCCCATCTCGAGCATGAGCGAGCAAGTCATTGCCAAAAGTGTGATTGGTTATATCTCGTTGCCATAGATCTCAGTAAAACAACATTGCAAAAATGGCGACTCCCTGGTAAATATTATTTGTAGTCCAGAAATGGCTAATGTACTTTCTGTAACGCCTGTATCTGTCTTATGTCAGTGTGCAGGGATATTTTTAATTGTTTTGATTAAGGATGCCAAAAGCAATGTCGGTAAGTCGTTAATTTCTTTTTAAAAATGCAATTACATTAGCAAATTTGATGGGTTGCGCTAAAAGGTTAGCTAGCAATTTGTCTCTTCCAGTTTTTCAGCCGTCGTATCTGGTCACATCTGAACCTAGAGTGTCGGCTTTCTTGCTTGGAAATACATCAGGGATATCCCTGACCGTGAGTTCTCTTTCGTCCAATTCATCAGGTACGTTTGCTACTGCTTTGAGTTCAATAACCGTGTCATTATCCATATAGTTCTTAAACACTTAATGCATTTCGTGTTCATTTTCACAGGTCGTCTTCCACCGCCGATATGCTCAGAAGGTCTGACGCAGTGGGTTCTCACACAGGATTTGGTGGGAAAGGTAGAGTGACTTTTTAGTAAGACTAATATCGATATGTAATAGTAAATCAGAAGTATTCAATTCCCGAGCTGTATTTCAGCAACACAGTTTCTATCAAAACGGATGCGGTCACCACATAAGACCGGTAGTATTAGAGATATCGAGGGCTTACAGTACTCATATTTAGGTAGAACCGTTTTGGAAGATCAAATGTTTATTACATTATATTTTACTGTTAACTCTGAATGTGAGTGCTTCATATTTAAATTAAGGCTGCTATAACCATTTGGCCAATGTGCAGAGCTGTCCTTTGAGAAAAACATACCACACAAGTGGTCTTAAAATATATTGTCATCAAACAAACACACACAATGACAGCAAGTTATTGATGCCTTTCAGAGCTTCATTGAAAATGATTTAACCGTCTGTTGGCTGTCTGTCTGCAACCTCCATTCTTCCCTGTGTCTCAGACTACAGTGCGAGTGCAGCTGAGTCTGAACCGTAGCCTGATCCTGTGTCGTAATAATAATGATACAGACTGCTGTCCTGAAGCCTTGTGTTTGCTGGAGACTCTCCGTGTGTCTGCCTGTTTGGAGAATAAACCTCAAGCCTCGCTGCTCATCCAGGCTAAGATTTTTGCCCAGCTCTATCCTACCGACCCTCTGTCTGGTAAGGCTGGTTCTTTTCGTTGCGGCTGTTTTTTGGTAAATCCAAGTGATTCTTGAGTCCCTACTGCAGTATTGTTTTAATTTCTTCCTCTATTTTATTGCTCAGACAACAGAACTGTCATTCCCTCCCAAGTCTTCCGGCCTCTGGGTTCTTGTCCTTGTGACCTGACGTTGGGTGCTTGTGATGTTCGTTGCTGTTGTGACAAGGTATTTATATATTTATATCCACCACGACACACAATACACCTAATCAGAACTATCTGAATGGAAGGATTAGACATTTTGAGTGTTTCACCATCCTATATATATTTCTGTTTTATCTCCCTCAGGACTGTTCCACTGAAGTGTTGAAACTCTTTGCAACCCAGTGTCTCAAGGGGCCCTTTGGAGGAGAAGTCTTTCCAATTCCCGATTACCTGTGCCGTGCACAGTCAGCTAAAAACGCCCCGGATTGGTTTCCTTTTCTCTGCGTCAACTCTTTGCCTGAAAACAATCCCTTTCTTGGACTGTTTTATGAAGGGGACACAATGTAAGACATCGTTTTACAGTCGTGGTCAAACAATTTGAGTGTCACAAGTATTGGTCTCCACAAAGTTTGCTGCTTCAGTGTTCTTAGATCTTTTGTCAGTAGTTACTATGGTACACTGAAGTATAATTCTAAGCATTTCATAAGTGTCAGACTTTAATTGACAATTACATTAAGTTTATGCAGAGTCAGTATCTGCAATGTTGACCCATCTTTTTCAAGATCTCTGCTATCCTTCCTGGCATGCTGTCAATTAACTTCCGTGCCACATCCTGACAGATGGCAGCCCATCTTTGCATGATAAATGCTTGGAGTTTTTCAGAATTTGTGGGTTTTTGTTTGTCCACCTGCCTCTTGTTTCCTGGCCATGGACCCAAAATTTCGATTATTTGTTCCCCATACCACTTAGTTATTAATTTTGCCTTATGGCAAGGTGCTCCATCATGCTGGAAAAGGCATTGGTCATCACCAAACTCTTCTTGGATGGTTTGGAGAAGATTCTCTCTGAGGATGTGTTGGTACCATTCTTTATTTGTAGCTGTGTTCTTAGGCAAAATTGTGAGTGATCCCACTCCCTTGGCTGAGAAGCAACCCCACACATGAATGGTCTGAGGATTTCACTCTCTGCATGACACAGGACTTATAGTAGCGCTCACCTTGTCTTTTTCGGATAAAGTGTTCTCCGGATGGCCCAAACAAACGGAAAGGGGATTTATCAGAGAAAATAACCTTACCCCAGTCCTCACCAGTCCAATCCCTGTACCTTTTGCAGAATAGCAGTCTGTCCCTGATGTTTTTCCTGGATAGAAGTGTCTTCTTTGCTGCTCTTCTCCTCACTGTGCATGCAGATGCACTCACGCCTGCCTGCTGCAATTTCTGAGCAAGCTCTGCACTGGTGGTACCCCGATTGCACAGCTGAATCTAATTTAGGAGACAGTCCTGGCACTTGCTGGAGTTTCCTGGGCCCCTTGCCACATTCTTTACAACAATTGAACCTCTGCTTGAAGTTCTTGATGATCCAATAAGTGGTGGAATTAGGTGCAATCTTACTAGCAGCAATATCCTTGCCTGTGAAGCCATTTATGTGCAAAGCAATGATGACAGCATGTGTTTCCTTGCAGGTAACCATGGTTGACCGAGGAAGAACAATGCTTTCAAGCACCACCCTTCCTATTAAATGTTCCAGTCTGTTATTCTAACTAAATCAGCATGACAGAGTGATCTCCAGCCTTGTCCTCATCAAAACTCTAACCTGTGTTAATGAGATCACTGACATGATGGCAGCTGGTCCTTTTGTGGCAGGGCTGAAATGAGGTGGAAATGTTTTTTAGGGATTAAGTTCATTTTCATGGCAAAGAGGGACTTTACAATTCATCTGATCACTCATCATGACATCTTGAGGATATGCAAATTGCCATCATCAACACTGAGGCAGCAGACTTTGTGTAAATTAGTATTTTTGTTATTCTCAAAAAGTTTGACCACAACTGTATATCATACAATAGGTAGTAACTTCAGGCCTAACTGTTGTCTTTTGTGTTTGTTTAATTTCCCTCTGAATTATAATTTCATAGATCTGAAATGTGTTGTGCTTCTTCTACACCTTCATCCATAACTGTTCCAGCACACCAGAGACCAGGCCATCATTTCAAAGACCAATGCTGTCAGCTGCACTGCCAGCAGATAACTACCGACAGGGAGATCCAATCTTCACCACCAGGGGTCAATATGTCACTGTTCCTCAGGTTAGTGTTCTGTCTTTTCTTACTCTCTGTCCTATCTGTATACTCTCTGTAACCAGTGCTTGTAAATGGACAGTGTAACTTTACCATTTCAAATACCATCTGATAAGCGTAACTTGTCTTCATCTCTCAGAAATCCCTAGTTGGCCAGTGTGTACATAATGCCCCTGTAGCGTTTTTGAAAAACTTCCAAGCATGGTGTGTGACACGTCTCCTGTCCTGCCCCACTGGATTCCCGTTACAGACAACACAAACTGAGCTAAAGGCACCAGTGAGGGATGGCCAAAAAGGTGCCTGTCTCTATTAGCAGAACTATACCCTACTTTTTTTATTTATTTGATCATTGTCTGTTTCTCATTGATTTTCATTGTGTTTTTCATTTCATTGATGAAAATGTTGTAGGTGTCGTCACAGTCAATGTCACAGATGAAATGGCTGTTGACCTGAGCCTGTTTATCTCAAGTCCTGTGACTAATGACAGCAGGCCGCTGTGTGAAGATGTGACCTTGGCTTTAGATTACAAATTCTTCTGGAAGGGGAACGGAATAACAAATATCAAACTAACGCGAACACTGGGAAATATCCCTTCTTCTACTGGTTGGTCTCTTTCTTTCAGTTTTCGTTGATAATCTGTAGTACCATTACAAAAGCTCACAGTGCTATAACCGAGTATCTGTAGTATCACTACAAAGCTTGCAGTGTTATAACTGAATGTCTGTATTATTACTATGAAGCTCAAAGTGTTATAATTGAGTGTCTGTAGTATCACTACAAAACTCACAGTGTGTCACTGATCAATGGTGTTATTTTTTTCTCCTCTTACAGTTGCTTTGACAACCAGGTATTCTGTTGTGTTTCTTAATGGAGATGCATTGTCTGAGCCCATCTCAGGGAATCCAGGTTTGTGAAACCACATACACTTCTTATATCCATTATCTTATATGAGATGATAAGATTTTGAAAGATGGTTTTACAGAATTACAGCTAAAGACTGTGTAATTGCTGCCAGGTTACCAGGTGGGCAGGCTTGTGATCGGGGGGGTTGTGAACAACACAGAGAATGGCCCAGTTGTAGAGAGGGCCCCAATCAATCTTTGGAAACCAGGTAACAGTTGCCTTTGTACCATGAATCAAACACTGGATGATCAGTGGCTTTAAAGCACTAAATTATCAAACGACATGTAGTGCATGAACTACGTTTGTGAACCAACAGTTACAGGAGTTGAAAACCACTGCTTTAGGTTGTTTTCTGGTTTAGTAGATGTGTACTTCTGTCACCAGTAAGCACTGGACTGTGTAGCTCTGCTGAAATGCGGCCAGTTCTGTTTGGGGAGAATGCAACGGCAGGATGTCTGTTACCTGTAAGCCTACAGACCCTGACCCAATGTAGTCTGCTCAGGTAAGTCACTAGTCACACGCACACACACAGGCATACACACACACGTGGAGGTTGATCAAATCACAGCTCAGTGCATGCACATCGGAAAGATCCATCTCTTCGTATGAAACGTTTACCTCTCTTTTTACCTTCTAGACAGACTGTGGCTTCTCTTCAGAGGGCGCTGATCACAGCAACACACATAGCCAAGAATGGAGACCCAGGTTTCCTTAGCCTGGATGATTGGTTGAACATTAGCTGTGAGCGCACCCACGTCTCTAAACATTTCATTGTACAGTTCAAGTACAATCCAACTATTAGCATAAATACACATTCTTATCATTTTGGGATACAATCTAATGTATTGTATTTTTATGTTGTGTTCAATAAATAAATAATAACATTGTTGTTAACATGCCTTTGTTGCTTCTGTGACCGTTACTGAATGTCCTGACAGTTGTGGAACTGAACTCCAGCCAGTCTATGGTAGGTGAATCTGGCTCCTGTCCTGGGATTCTCTCCAATCGCCACATCCACATCAGCAGCACTGTGACAATGGTAGTAGGGTTGCCTCAACGAGAGATACAACAAGTTACAGTCAGGTAGGTGGTAAAAGCCTACAACATTGTTAATTGCCGGAGTCACACCTAGAGTATTGTTGCTACTGTCTTTGTGTATATACTAAATCAAATATGGCTCTGCAATGCATTGATTACAACTTTTTTTAAGTGAAGGCCTCATCTATGGGCTCTAATATATATGTTGCTCTCCCACAGTGACTATGCATCCAATTGGAAGTTGGAGTGTGGAGGAGGTGACCCGACCCCCTGTTTAGACCCAGCTGTAAATCAGTCATTCCCTGTCACATCCTCCATTACCTTCACTGATATCCCTATAAACTCTGGACCTCCCAAAACCAGGTGACCCCTGAAAAACTTAAGCACTATGATCTTAAAGTTACAGTTTAGTGAAGTGCAGTTAGTAATACTCTTGGGTGTGATTCTGCTCGTGTTCTTCAGGTTTCAGATTAACTTTACAGAGTATGACTGCGACAAAAATGATGTGTGCTGGCCAGAACTTGCCTTCCCTCTTACTAGGTATTACACAGGTAAGACTGTTGTTCCGAAATGAGACTAATGAAATATAAAATGTTTTAAAGGGCTGGTGGCAGTCTGCTAAACTATTTCCCTTCTTCCTTCGATCACCAGGTGAGTCCTACTCCCTCTGTCTGGCCAAAGGCCTAATCCTGGTGTTTTTCTTCATCGCAGCCTCCATTCTTGGGACTCCATGGAAACAGATCTGTCAGGCATGGAGAAGTGCTTCTATCTAAATCCAGGAATCTCAGAATGAGTGAGGTCTTAGACAGGCAGGCAATAACTCTGGATATGAGCTTCCACCTTGACATTTATGAATAACTTATGGGTTGAATCATCTGCTTCGTCCAGCTGTTGAAATGAATCAATGTTATGGTGAAGTTATTTTTATGTGGTAAGCGTGATCAGCTTAAGCACATTTTTTTCATTGTAATAATATGGTATTTAATAAACATTTTGCTACATCTTGGAACATTTAATTATCAGCACGTTCATTGTACTGTATGTCACTGTCAGACGTTTGTTTGCAGAGTAGGATGTCAAGACTGCCATTCTGGGATGTAATAATTCCCTATACCAATGGTAGGTTACAAAACAAAACATTCTGTCTGAATGTGTCAAATAGAAACCGTTGCACACATTCATTGTATTACCTTATATTTAGTTCTCAGTGCAGCTGATTGCTACCCTGGAAATCCACGTTTAAATAATGCAAAAATACCGGATACAAATGTGCTTAGTTCAGCAGTTTCGTTTCTAGCCTAGCAGAGGGGCTAAACGTATACAGTCATTGGGGCTAACCAGGGGCTAACACTTTCGCCTGGCAACACTATATTATGCCGGTATTAAAAGTAATGTTGATTGAGGCAGCAGCTGTCTGAAGATGTGCCCACCCTGTTAATGAAGGTTAATATAGTCTAGAATGACATAAAGTTGTATTCAAAAGTTTAGGCACCCCTGACAATTTTCATGATTTTGATTTTTAAATAATTTGCTGTTTAGATCAGCAATTTCATTTTGATCTATCAAATAACTAAAGGACACAGTAATATTTCGGTAGTGAAATGAGGTTCATTGGATTAACAAAAAATGTGCAATATGCATCAAAATGAAATTAGACAGGTGCATAAATTTGGGCACCCTTGTCATTTTGTTGATTTCAATTCCTGTAACTACCTATCACTGATTAATTGGAACATACACTTGGTTTGGTGAGTTCAATATGCCTTGAACTTCATAGACAGGTGCATCCAATCATGAGAAAAGGCATTTAATGCGGCCAATTGAAAGTTGTTGTTCTCTTTGACTCTCCTCAAAACAACTCTCAAATTACTTGAAAACAAATATTGTTCAAAATTTGGTTTAGGGGAAGGCTACAAAAATCACAAAGATTTAAGATGTCAGTGTCCACTGTGAAGAACATAGTGAGGAAATGGAAGACCACAGGCACAGTTCTTGATAAGGCCAAAAGTTGCAAGCCAAGTAAAATATCGGAGAGGCAGAGGCAAAGGATGGTGGGAATGGTCAAAAACAGCCCACAGATCACCTCCAAAGACCTACAACATCAACTTGCTGATGGTGTCACTGTGCATCGTTCAACAATTCAGGAGAAGCTATATGGGAGAGCAATGCGGAAATAAGTCTTTTCTGCACACATGCCACAGACAGAGTTGCTTGAGGTATGCAAACGCACATTTGGACAAGCCAGCTTCATTTTGGAAGAAGGTGCTGTGGACTGATGAAACAAAGATGGAGTTATTTGGTCATAACAAGGGGCGTTATGCATGGTGATAAAAGAACACAGTGTTTCAAGACAAACACTTGGTACTCACATTAAAATTTGATGGAGGTTCCATCATGCTGTGTGGCTAGTGCCGGTACTGGGAAACTTTTAAAGTTGAGGGTTGCAAGGATTCCACTCAATATCAGTGGATACTTGAGAATAATGTAGAGGAGTCAGTCACAAAGAGTAAGTTATGCCGGGGCTGGATATTTCAACAAGACAACGACCCAAAACACTGCTCAAAATCTACTTGAACAAGTAGGGGAGAGCGGGGTAAGTTCATGTTCTTGTGTGCATGTTGTCACATTGTTCATTACTCCACCACTAGAGGCTCTATCTCAAGAATCAAATAGCCAAAATGTGTGATTTCTTTTTCTATGGTCAAATTCCTATTCACATGTGGTCAAGGTCAATCTAATCTGAGGTGAGCACAATTTTACTGTAACGTTTCCCAGTTCTCCTTCCCAGAAAACAGCCACTTCCTTTGTTTATGTTGCTCAGAACTACAATTCCCATTCACCAGTTCTACTTCCTGTGGACTACAGCTTCCCTAGTCAGGTCTCCAAAGAACTACATTTCCCATACCCGGACACAATTAGCCTAATTCCATTCACCTGCTCTCACTCACTCTGTATATA
>JACXGM010005333.1:24102-35478 GCA_016801145.1 Umbra pygmaea | reverse complement strand
CAAAATGAAAGCGCAAGTTAATATCACAGTCATCATAAATGTCCAAGGGTTGTCATTTTAAACGAAGAACGCGTTGCAGACGCAAAACAGGCAGCCGCATCTCGTTCGTCCAATGATTTGTTCCAAATGTCATCTTCAATTCTCCAAGTTGTACGTACAACGACCTGATGGTAAAGCGAACATCAAATGTGTTTAGCATTAGGGGAATTATAACCTCAAATTATGGACAACGTTTTATTCTTTTATATTTCTGAAGCCAGAATTACAAGGATGCTACGTCATCGAAGTCCGTCCAAGGACTGTTCAAATGTAAAAAAATCCTCAGAATTTCAACCAAGGACTGAGTCCTTCATTCTGAGAATTTTCCATAGAGAGTAAAGGATGCATATGTGTATCCTTCGCGCTCCGAAATCACCCACAAATGTGCGCAAAGCGGACGTTAGTGGAGTCGGAGCGATTACGAGGCACTATGCTTTCAAATATAAGTATATTTAGTGTTTAACGTTACTGTACATTTGTTAAAACGGTAGTACATATAAGTAAAGATTAACGTTTAAATGCCTGTACAAATTGCTACTGTCTACTGTTGAATTGCAGCGCCTAAGGCTGACATTTTCACTGATGCAATGACGTGCACTTGCTAGCCTTTTCTATTTACGTGTTCTCCGAATGCTAAGGACCCTCGCCTAGCTTCTGAAGGACCTTAATAAATGATATTGTAGTCGTTTGAGTTCAAATTAGTTTCTTTAATGAATTTTAATGCCTGAATATATGGACAGATTTAGGCTACATTTGTAATGTAAAATCTACAATTGTATTCAATACTTGTATTCAAAAAAGTATAAATAAATGTATTAAAAATGTTTTAAAAAAACAATTAAATGAGATTGAAATCACATATAGTGGCCTCTGGTTTATTGTATTACACAGACAATATTTATTTTACATTTGTAATATATAAAAAGTATTCTTTACTAATTTTATCAAAGGCAATGAGACAGGAAATAACCCAGCACATGAGTAAGACTTAACCCAGCATGAGGGTTAATTTCACCCACTGGTTGGGTCAAACGAATGACCCAGAAATATGGGTTAAATGGTAAAACCCAGCACTTGGGTCAAACCAACCCAGCGTGTGTTCTGTCCAATAGTGACCCAGCGGTGGGGTTAAGATTGGGTTATTTTTTAACCCAGCAGTTTTTAGAGTGTTCTATTACAACAGATTCATACATCAGATTATGTCTAATTCTAAAAACATTATCAGTTATCAATTTGTGGGAATTTGTAATAATATCACATCGGAAAGTAGGCTTATTAGTTATATATTGTTCATCCAAAGCATCACTTAAATATTTAATATTTGTGTTTATTTAAATTAAACATCTAAGTTCTGGTCTATTATTTTCTCCTACTGTTATATGATGCAATGACATTACAAGGTTAAACTATTCCTGTTTTTCATTGCATGTTTTTCAATGTAAACCAATATTTCGGTTTTTATATAGCCTATTTAAACCTTTAAAAAATCTGGCATAACCTAAATATAGCCTATAAAACGTGTTTGAGGAAAACAAACCAAATCAAAAAAGTTGGAGAACCACTACTTTATGGAACGCTTTGGATTTGTGGTCAGCGCAGAAAACAGCGCACGATTCTTTAATGGTTTGAAAGTTAAATTGAAATGCTTACATTGGAATGGATGAGGAATCAACATTTTTATTTCAGAACAAGTAATCCGAAACCTGACATCAATTAAGGTGAGGAACAATGAATTTCACACACATGGAAAAATGCTCTTTATTTGAATGAGTGAACGTGGCTCTTAAAAGATATCTAAAGGCATTGAGGTTGTGGTGCCACCGGCTTAAAGGCACCTGGGTTGCGGTGCCACCCGGCTTGAAGGCACCTGGGTTGCGGTGCCACCCGGCTTGGGCCCGCAATCGCTGCTCGCAGCTATATTTTAGTATTGTTTTCTGACTACATTTTGTACTTCCTGGTTTCAGATGGGTGTGCATCATAAAACACACAGTAGTAGTCTGAGAGGGAGAAATTTGTCATAGAAAGATTATGTACAGATGTCACACGATAGTGGTGCTTTTCGTACCGTGTCAACAATCAGTGCATTTAGTTGCCAATAAATGGTCTATACTCGTCGCTGGGTGGTGCTAGACCATGTAAGAGAAACAGGAGATTGCAGTTCTATTGCTTCCAAGAGATGTTTTTTGGGGACATAGACTGATATTAAATCAATGTAATTGTGTTATTATACACAGTAGAATACCTTTCATATTTTAAATAACGCCTTTTTTGTTTTAAAACGGTTTTAGGAAAGCAAATAAATATCGTAGACTACTGTGTCTACATTCTCAAATCAGAATGCGTCCCTGAATCCTTAAAATTATAACTATTTACACAGTATATTACAGTTCAGTTTTACTTTGCTGGACAAAAATGAGTAACGAACAATGTTTTTAAGTTGTCATACAATACTGTAACCTCTTAAAGCCGCTCCCTGTAGTGGGCTAGATTGGTTGCAATTACATTTACATTTTTCAGTGTAGGGAGTTGCAAGTTCAAGTCCCGGTCAGGGCCATCTCCTTTTTTTTCTCAGCTTGTTTATAGACAATGCATCCAATTTTTTTTTATTTTATATATTATGATAACTAGTTATTTATAGTTTTCCATTACCTGGTCATTAAGGTTTTATTAAATGACTGTATTTAAGATTACAAATGTATACTATAGGTAATTAAAGATATACATTTTTATTTTTCACCCTTTGTGCTGACCAGACTGAGATCATGAAGAAGTTGGCAGAGAAAAGTGTGCATCATTTTTGTAGAAAGGTGACACTTTTAATCTCCCCTCGGCCAGACCATGCTCTGATGGCCAATTAGCTAGTATTTGTGTTACAAAACCTCCAACCCCCCACGTGTGTAAGATGGTAGGGATATGCACAGAACAATGATCATTTGTAACGTAGAAACTTAACAAACTATCGGTTGTATGCTTTCACTGAAGACAGAAAGCACAACTGTGTAGTATTCATTTTCCGCTAGAAATTCTATTGTTATAAACTGTAGAGACAAACCTTTATATGCCAGTTTCTGCTGTCAAGGAAGATTAATGTCGGCCATGATTTTGGCTTATTATGGGGCATTCCTGCTGTATTCTACACTACATCCCTTCTCCCTAATTTAGCCTATTAGTTTGCTAATACTGGTACTGTGAGCCTCTGAGCTTTTCAAGTTGTTCAGTTTGCCTATCGTTAGCAATGGATTCAAAGAAATAACAAAAAATGTGTCCATAGGTAAAGATTTTTTTCATATCATCAGTGAGATTTTTTCATATACGGTATGAAAACTGTTGTTAGAGTTAACATGTAAATGTAGCTCTATTCATGGTGTTGCCAACATGTTAAATCATTTGCTCCCGAGAGCGCAATCATTGCAATATTGTTTCTAATAAATTTCATCATGTCCTGGTCCACAGTCAGCACAGAAATTTGAACTGCAAACTTAATGAATGATCATTGTTCTGTACATATCCTTACCATAAAGCACAATAAATAAAAATAAAATAATCTGTACAACGTGTTTAAGGGAAATTATTTGGATTAATGTGCACCCTGAAGCTACCTGGCCGCCATTTGTTGTATTGTTTTCTTTTAAAAACTGCCACCGAAATTTCCTTCACTCGGCTGAAGTGTGCCTCATTATAACACAGTACAGCTCCACCCCTTTTTCGCCACTTTATCGTGTGACATCTGTATATGTAATCCTTTTGTTATCACTAAATCAAATGTATTTTTGTGTTTACGTGTTTGTTGTGAGACTTGTTGATTCAGGTCAAAGATATGCATGATGTTCATAAATTCCATAGCATACTTGTGAGCATTATTATTTACATGAATGTTTTGGTCACCGTTTATAACAATTTTATCATGTTTGATGACGGTCAGTGACAGTATTTCATTGAATTCTGGTAGGAAGGCTGGAAGTTGTTGTGGTGGTCAGTCGATTGTTAACCTAAACACTGGTATTTCTGCTTTGAGAGTGAAGGCCATGTATTCAAATATTGAGAACACTCCCAGATCTACTTTTGTACAGCAAAAATGTTAATGGTAATTCACAGCTATTCCACCCCCTGTCTGCCTTGTCTCACTGAGTGAACAGTTATAGTTTTTCAAACTTGCCTCGATGAGTGTTGGATTGTTGTTTTTATCTAGCAATGTTTCTATTGCCCAGCTCAAGTTTTTCTTTGGTGGGCGCGAGTGATGTTTCTTTATATTTTTGTGTTTTTTCCTCTGTATGGCCACCCATGTCTCTGAGCACGTTGGGGTAGAAGTCATCATATGCTTGGAGATGGCACCTTCGTGATCCCGCTTAGTCAGCACCTCATCATAGGCGTTGTGGCCATTCCATGGGATGGTAGCATCTGAAGCTGATAATGCTTGCCCATTCTGAAGAAGCTTGGACAACCTTTGTAGGATTATCAAAAAAACGTGTTTCCTAAATCTTTATTCTACATGAAAATCCAATAGGTGGCCGTTATAGGTTCTTGAGGCTTTTTTGACAAATAAGGCATATGGAAGGAATTTCAGAATTTTGGGACAAATGGGATGCAAAGGGCATCACTTTGAAAATTGGAAAATTAGGGTGTTTCCTGTAGCCCCACCTATGGTCTAAAGTGGCCCATGTTTGGTGTGGTAGTAGTTGTAGTGTCTTCCTCATGACATACCAAGTTTGGTGTTGATATCTGAAAGATTTGCAGAGATATGAACCAACTTCCTGTTTGGTGGCGTTGCTGCAGATTAATGATTGGCTGTACTAGGCAAACGGTTTTGAAAATCAAACAAACAATAGCTAACGTTTGTGAGGCTTGCTCTGATGATGATACGTGCCCATTCTGAAGAAGATTGGACAAAATTTGTAGGAGTAGCGAAAAAACGTGTTTCCTAAATCTTTATTGTACAGAGAAATCCAAAAGGCGGCCATTATAGGTTCTCGAGGCTTTTTTGATCTTCATGACAAATAAGGCATATGGAATGAATTTCAGAATTTTGGGACAAATGGAATGCAAAGGGCATCACTTTGAACATTGGAAAATTAGACTGTGTCCTATAGCGCCACCTATGGTCTAAAGTGGCCCATGTTTGGTGTGGTAGTTAATAATGGGCTGCAGTTTTATCATTCCAAATTTTACAACTTATTATGTATGTGTTCTAGGGGCTGCCATTGACATCAATGGTACAAGAAAAATAATAATTCTAACAATAACAATAGGTTTCCTACTTTCGGAGGAATCCTAATAATACTAACAATAACAATAGGTTTTTCTACTTTCGGAGGAATCCTAATAATACTAACAATAACAATAGGTTTCCTCCTTTCAGAGGAATCCTAATAATACTAACAATAACAATAGGTTTCCTCCTTTCGGAGGAATCCTAATACTACTAACAATAACAATATGTTTCCTCCTTTCGGAGGAATCCTAACTATTGTCTGTATAAATAACAACACAATGTAAAATATCAAATAATTGGCATCCAACCAGATAAATAAAAGTGTACACTCAGTAGGCAAATCAAATTATACCAACTGGACAATTATGTAACACTAACTACAATAAAGTTAAAAAAGTAAGGACAATGATATACAGTAAATAGTAGATCATTTTGTAGGGCAGAAAATCATTCGCTTCAATGAATTCAAATGGTTTTAAAGGCTTGTAGATACTTTTTAGACAAGCTGCACCAATGTTGCATCAGACAGCATCAGACAGCTGGGGCCTCATTTATGAAGCTTGCACTTAAAAATCCAAAATTTGTATTTAGGAACAGAATTAAGAATGTAGGTATGCAAAAAAAAAAGGGATTACTCAAAAGAAGGAAAATAGGAAATCCCAATTGACAAATATCAATTGTTCTTGGCGTCAGTGCTTGTGCTGTCATTACAATTTGCTTTCAACACACCCCTAATTACCCAAATAGTCAAATTCATCTCTTTAACCTGCAGGAAACATAAGCTACAATGAGGTACATTAAATGCATGACACAATCCAAATTTCCGAGCTTGACAGAAGTTGGCATTTAGTGTAAAATGTGCATTTTAGTTACTCGCTTGACTGGTAAAAAGTAAAATTTGCTAAAGATAAGTTTATTACATTGCATTTCTCAATCATATTTAGAAGCATATTTGCAGCTGATCACCGGTAAATTGAGTGGAATTGTTTGATTCATATAGCCTACTGTACTATTCTTCGGGTGGGCTTTTATGTCTATTTGGGGGCCATCTACAGTATTTTTCTGAGCGTTTTTAGGAAGGCATATATGTAACGTAATTTACTCATTATGATTCCTAACTTTTTAGCAATACGGGCAATAGTTTATGGAAAATATGACACATCTATACACATACTGTATGATCATACTGAATAGTGCCCCTACCACTAACCCAATGTTTTTTTTACTATAAAATACTTTTATTTTATTTTTTTTACGTCAAAAGTAAGTCTGCTGAACCACTAGCTTTGTTGAAGGGTTTAGCCTTCTGTTTGAATTACGATGGTCTCTATAATAATTCAACAATGGTTTGCATGTCTATTATTAACACAAAAGTGACAGTTTAAAATATTATCTTGTGTCTAAAATACATGTATTTTTTCACAACAAAACAAAGTCTGCTGTGCATATAGCAAACCTTTCATCGTAAGAATAATAATGGCACGGGCAGGTGAATACCATGCTACAATTACTAAAACTATGGATTTTGTATACATACCCGTTCTTGGATAATAAAACACTTTAGTGTGTGTAGTAACTGCAGTCCTATAATTACGTTGTAGTCTAAGGATTTGACCAAATGGTTTATTCTGTATGAGGTGTCTATGATTATTATTGTCTGCCTGTAAAAGTGTGTTATAATCTGCAGCTTGAAGTAGATGGTAAATATCAACATATCAACATTTTTATAAATGGTAATATCTAAAAAGTTGATATTCTTTCTAGATTACTTTCTCTGCTGTACATTTTAAATTTGGATCTGATGAGTTAACACTAGAACAACCAAACGCCAACGCCATCTGGCGTTTGAGTTTGTAATTAAAATATATTTGTGATTTTGAAAGCTGCACCCTCCTCCTTCCTTGACTTTTCCTAAATATGTGTATTTTACATTATTCCGTTGTCCAATTTCAATAATCTCAAACAGAAAGCTTTTTATAGATGATTTCATTGTTTTTTTACCCCTAATTCCTACTAAAACCGCCAAAATCCGATGCCGCCTAACGTTGGTACCCAGCGAACTATCTGGTACCCAGGCGCTAAGCACCCAAGGTGCTAAGCACCTCTCACTGAATGAATGCTGTCAATGGCTGAATGGCCAATAACCACAGACAAAATATCTTTAGCCCTGGCTGAGAATTAACTAAATGATGTGTATTGTGTCGTAAAATATGTTAAACTTCATTCTTTGCAATATAAAGAGACTGGCTATCGTGTTTTAGAATTGTCGCCGATTATTTTTCAACCACGAAACGCTGTTTTTCATCATTCAAAATTTATCATAGGCTACACTCATTTTGTAGCAAAATAAATAATTGAATAATATTAGTATTATAAGTAGCCTATTTATTGTTACCATTGCTACCATAATCCTTAACCCCTCAGTCACACAAGCGACAAAAGACAGCGACAAAGCTACAGGGTGCCATTCATTTTCAATGCGAGTGGCCATTTGCCAGAGAAAAGCGACAAGCTTGTCGCTGCCGCGAGCAAGGTGGGGCCAAAATAGACAAGAAGTCTATTTTATGCAAATGCTGAGCAATGCGACAAAGCGACTGCCAATTAGAGTGAAGGCAGCGTGACTTATATGTTGGTTGCTCGAGTCTAAAGTTTTTTTAAAGATGGCGGAAACGCTTCGGGACATTGTATTTCTGTATATATCTGATATGTTTGGCATTTTATCTCATTTATTTTGTAACTTCTATCGGGAAATACATACTTTTAAATCTAAAAACATCATTCTTGTGATTTGACAATACCTCTGAAGTGACTTGTAAGACCTCTTGCAGATACTAGGCAACAGCATGCTAGTATCAATACAGAAACGCCCACCAAGTGAGTGCCTGTCGCCGTCTTTTGCCGCTCGTGTGACTGTAGGGTAAGTTTTAAAATCACAATTTGCCAAATCTCGCCGCTTTTACACATGTAATTCTCCATGTCGGATATAGCCTATTACACAAACTAAAAAAATATGTGCTCAGTTCGCATAACCCTGACATAAATGGAAGGGCAGAGGGATTTATGAAAGAACTATTAGATGCCCGGAATGTTATATGATTATGAAAACTAGCCTACATAAAAGATTAAATGTCTGTAAACAAGCTTCAAGTCTATATCTCGTCAGCGCAAAGAATTGAGGCGAGCAGATGCACTAAAATGCACTTAAAACTTTGTAATTTAATATAAATTATCAAACAACTTTATAGGCCATGATTATAGTCTTCCATATTTCATTCTGTACTCATTACTGCATATTCAACTCAACAGTTTTTCTATAGCTATTGTTTTTAATATAATGTAAAAATAAAATCCAATGTGTCATTTCTTATTCTCAAATGTTTATTTTTTTCATAGAAATGATATAATCACGTTATAAGCAGCTTTACGCTCTGTAGGTTATTATGTTTCCGTTTCCTGGCAGAAGCAGCCAGATTCAGAATTAACATTTCCTGGTACTTCACAGAGTTCAAAGGATAAAAAAATAGGAAAATAGGCTACATAGCTATCACAGTTGCCTGGAAATGTTATGGGATAAACCAGTCTTTAGGTTTTGCATTAAAATGCAGGCTAATATATAAAATGACTGGCTATGTTGTGTTTCAGAATTTTCACTGACTATTTTACACCTACATCCCTGATCTCTGCTTCTCACATAGGGTGAAGTCAGCTAAAATGGGCCATCCGGTGAAATGGGCCGAATAATGTTTTAGTGTCATACCTCTTAAAATCTTGACAGCAAAAAATGTGTATTTTTTATTGTATGATCAGCCACAACATTACTTGTGTGGGGGTTTAATTTGTGCTCAGTTTGCATAACTCCTGACATAAATGGAAGGGCAGAGGAATTTATGAAAGAACTACATAAAACGTTCAACGTCTGGTAACATGTTTTTACAACGTGCGGTTATGCAAACAAAGCTTGCTTCAACCTGAATAATTTTATGCTTCCAGACTATTGATCTTATCAGCGCAAAACTTTGTAATTTAATATTAAATTCTCAAACAACTGCAATAATTATCGAAGTACTGTAGAAAAAATCAAAAATCCACAAAAAACATAGTTGAACATATTTTTTAAACATTCAAATTCAATGCAAATTCAATGCAAATTCAATGCAAATTCAATGCTCTATTGAATTTGAATGTTTAAAAAAGATCAAATTACAAAAATATAACAGCATAAATGTGATGTTATAATTCAGGCTAGTTCATTGTATAGAATTCTAATTCTATAAAGGCAAAAATAAACTACTTCAGCATGTATATATCCTTTGAAATTATATATACTTTTTCGTATTCTGCTGTGAAATAAGTAATGAAATAACATTTGGGATTGAATTTACAGGTAAGTGTTATAAACTGTTACATTTTATATCAAAGGAAGAATCAGATGAATACATTTAAAATCTTCCTGAGAATTGCAGCTTCTGCTATAGGCCTATGAATGTACAAACATATTCAGGTGAGCAAGGAAATATTGTTCTTCACCAGCTCAGCTAGTAGTACGGCACTATAGGCTATTAACTTAGATTTTTGTGTATCGATGTACTTATAATTATTTAGGTTGTTTGTGATTTTCTATTGGATTACACATGTATTTATTTGTTTATTCATATAATAATCTGTTTTGAGCGAAGAAGACAAATAACACAGTTAGAGATGCAATCGTTCACCAGCTTTATTTGAATGTCAATGGAATTTGAAACATTCCTTAGTAGGGGTTTCATCTGTGTACTTGTGCTCAATGGAAGCACTATAGCCTGCCACGATCAGTTCGTAAAACACCATAGACAGAGGGGTGGAGGGGGGGGCATGAATATGCCTACCTGCGTTTTGATGATAACGATACAAGAAGACAATGCTTGGAAACGGACAAGTTTGCTGCACTCTCAGGCTATCATTCATTAACATAAGGTTTTACAAAATCCCATTTTAATTTATCTAGGACACACAGGGAAAGAACATGAGTAATGCTACTGAGCGAATCTGAATGAAACCGAAACTACCGAATGAAGCAGCACTACATAAACTATGTAATTCTAATAGATTAATTCTTTTTTTATACATTAACAAAATAAAACATGTTTTACACAATGCCTCTAATTCTCTATTCTCTAATTAGCAAACACAAAGACAACTGTGTGAGGTGAAACTGTTTTATATCCAGGAAACAGGTAAACAGCTTTTATCAGCAGCACATTTCATTTCTGATTCTCCGACCGACTGGCTTGGGTCGGACCTGGGTCAGTATTCAGGCCGGATGTCAACCCTACTCTGCCTAGGTAGGTTAAAGTTCAACAACTCAGTGGCATGTTGAGATCCACTGATGAATGAAGATGATTGTTCATGCTTGCGCAATTGAAACACAGCCCCTCCCCCGCCCCCTCATACACCCTCTTACTAAATGTCAGAAAAATGCAGGTAGGCCTATATTCATTGCCTTTCCTCTACCCCCTCACCTCTCTGTCCGCGGTGTTGTTCAGGTTCAAGCAAGCTTTGTTTTGCATAACCGCACACTGTAAATGCATGTTACCAGACAATGAACGTTTTATAGCTATAGTTTTCATGGTCATAACTTCCGGGGCATGGGCATCAGTTTGGATTGAAATGTTATGGGGACACAGACGCTTTCGATAGAGGCTGCGCAGTTTAGACCAGCGGGATGATGTTGCAAAAAACGTCCAATACAGGTCCTTCTCAAGAAATTAGCATATTGTGATAAAGTTCATTATTTTCCATAATGTAATGATAAAAATTAAACTTTCATATATTTTAGATTCATTGCACACCAACTGAAATATTTCAGGTAATTTGTTTTAATACTTATGATTGATGAAGAATTAGCAGATTTCATCCGACCAATAAACGAAGTGTTTGTAATACAAAAAAGAAAAAAGAAAAAGTCAACCTTCAAATAATTATGTTCAGTTATGCACTCAATACTTGGTCGGGAATCCTTTTGCAGAAATGACTGCTTCAATGCGGTGTGGCATGGAGGCAATCAGCCTGTGGCACTGCTGAGGTGTGATGGAGGCCCAGGATGCTTCGATAGCGGCCTTAAGCTCATCCAGAGTGTTGGGTCTTGCGTC
>JACXGM010005333.1:0-24002 GCA_016801145.1 Umbra pygmaea | reverse complement strand
ACATTTACCAGTGGTTTTGGCACTGTGAGCAGGTGCCAGGTCGTGCTGAAAAATGAAATATTCATCTCCATGAAGCTTTTCAGCAGATGGAAGCATGAAATGCTCCAGAATCTCCTGATAGCTAGCTGCATTGACCCTGCCCTTGATAAAACACAGTGGACCAACACCAGCAGCTGACATGGCACCCCAGACCATCACTGATTGTGGGTACTTGACACTGGACTTCAGGCATTTTGGCATTTCCTTCTCCCCAGTCTTCCTCCAGACTCTTTTTCTGGTTCAAAAGTGGCTTGACCTGGGGAATGCGGCACCTGTAGCCCAGTTCCTGCACACGGCTGTGCACAGTGGCTCTGGATGTTTGTACTCCAGACTCAGTTCACTGCTTCCGCAGGTCATCCAAGGTCTGGAATCGGTCCTTCTCCACAATCTTCCTCAGGGTCCGGTCACCTCTTGTCGTTGTGCCGGGTTTTTTGCCACACTTTTTCCTTCCCACAGACTTCCCACTGAGGTGCCTTGATACAGCACTCTGGGAACAGCCTATTTGTTCAGAAATTTCTTTCTGTGTCTTACCCTCTTGCTTGAGGGTGTCAATGATGGCCTTCTGGACAGCAGTCAGGTCGGCAGTCTTACCCATGATTGCGGTTTTGAGTAATAAAACAGGTTGGGAGTTTTTAAAAGCCTCAGGAATCTTTTGCAGGTGTTTAGAGTTAATTATTGATTCAGATGATTAGGTTAATAGCTGGTTTAGAGACCCTTTTCATGATATGCTAATTCTTTGAGAATTTTTCATGAGCTGTATGCCAAAATCATCAGTATTAAAACAATAAATGATCTGAAATATTTCAGTTGGTGTGCAATGAATCTAAAATACATGAAAGTTTAATTTTTATCATTACATTATGGAAAATAATGAACTTTATCACAATATGCTAATTTCTTGAGAAGGACCTGTATATAACTACTATCAGACCAGACCTCGCGGCCGCGAAACAGGGCCAGTTTTTACGGGGGTGATTGACGGGCATCCATTAGCTTTTTTTATAAATCCCTCTGCATTAGCGGTCTTAAATAGCTGGGAGAGTGAGAGTGATTCTTAGCTTTGAGAAATTTGGTAACTTGCTTCCATCTATGTCATGCGTTATGCAAACTGAGCACAAACGAAACCCCCACACAAGGAATGTTGTATAGGTGATCATACAATATATTTTTTTTTGCTGTAAAGATTTTCAGAGATATGATGTAGGCCTCTACAACATTATTTGGCCCATTTCACCGGATAGCCCATTTTAGCTGACTTCAACATACGTGAGAAGGAGAGATCAGGGCCCATATTTATCAAGCTTCTTAGAATTACTCTTAAGAACACTGCTAAGACTTGACTTAAGAGTAAGAAAATTCTTGGCTCAAAGCTGCGCTTAAAAGTTAGTTATCAAACATCTCAGTCCTACTTTAAGTGAAGTGTAGGACTAAATCTTAATTGTCAGTCTTAGGGCGTTTTCACACATACCTCATTTGGTCCAGACTTTCAAACCTTTCAGGACCAAACTGAACCATGGTTTGGTTCGTTTGTAGTATGAAAACACTTTTTGGATGGTTCGGACTTTCGGATCAATTACAGAAAGTTAGGCAACTATGTACAAAAAAAGAACAAACTCTGGAAAAAAACCGCTAGAAGAAGCAAAAATTAATCGTGGAAGTAGGCCTACGTGGAGAGAGGAGATTAGATATTTCATTTCATTTCGATCAGACAAAATCATTCAAATACATTTCTCGCGAGTACTGCGCTTGTAGTTTGTGCTGTGCTTGCAGTTTGTGCTGACGTTGATGCTGCTGGTAGTAATACTACGCAATCGGGTTTTGCTCATCATTCATTTGTTCATTCATACGGAAAAAGACAAAAAATCACGCCAATGTCAGACACACGCCCGTCTACTCACCAATCAAAGGGAGAAGCAACACACGTATGTGGTGACGACAGGCCGTAGGTATGTCATGGAAAGTTCTTTAGTGCGCTAGCAAAATCACTATGTGAAACCAAAAAGAACGGGATCAAATGTATACAATGTAATTGAACACGAATGTTGGTTCGGACCTTGGTCCGGACTTTGATGTGTGAAAATGACCTTAGAGCTGATTCACGACACTTTGCTGTGCCGCAAACGGGATTTTGGATGACGACATAGGCAAGATCCAATCACTGAATATATGTACTTGTTTAAGAATATTCTCAGATAAATTCACATTCAATGGTGACATTCATAAGAGGAGTTGACATTCAACAAACATTTGACAATAAAGAATTTTCAAGAGAATCCATTATGATATACACATTGTAAATTAAAGATCAAAAAAGATTTCCACCACGTTTTCCACTATTTCTCAATTAAATATTTCAAACCAGTGTGCTGTTAACTGACCTGCCTATTTATAGCCTAGAGTTAATGATGTAATCATAGCCACCATGGATTCCAAAAGATAACCAAACTGGAGAGAATAAAAAACACTGCTTGCTGTAGTTGAATTTCTGAGTGGAGAATATGGAATCTGCGCTTCCAGTGGTCAATCCCTCTCCACCACACTTTGTGTGATACGATGTGCCCTGTGAAGGGATATATTATATATTGCCTATATTAGGATCTAGTGTTCTATTAATAAACTATGAAACAATTGTGAATAAATAGCTTACAAAAAGGCTACCTGTTGTAGTTCATTTGGGCTTCTGTCAGTGGCATATGGGAAGGGGTGAGCAGCCACAAACGGGTTTCTTCTGGCGGCAGAAAGGGCCTTTCAAACAGCTGCTTTGGGCCACTTTCATTCAATATCGCGCGTCATGGGTAGACCCAGGCCATTTGGGTACCACATCCAAAATGTTGTAGTCTGCATCAAACTCAACTTATGCGTTGATGCTGTGGTACCTCTTCTTAATCATATAAACATTCTCGTTGACGCTGGGAGCAATGATCTTTATATAAGTGCCATCCATTGCGCCTACTACTCTTGGGAATTCGGCTATTTGCATGAATTGTGTTTGCGTCTGTTGGATTATGCGGGGTGTTGTTGGGAAGTCAGTGAAACGCGTGACAATGTGTTGAGCTGTAAGTGCAATAATTGTTTCCATTACAATTCGGCTTATTGATGGTTGTGATGGGCCAAATCATCAGCATTGCATTGCAAACAAAGCATAATCACCACCTTCAATTATTCTGAAAATGAATTGCTGCATAAATGTCACTGGTGAAATGACGTTCCTCACTCAGTCGCTGACGAAGATGATGCCTGCTCTGTCCAAACAATACCGTTTTTAATTCATTAAGCGGCATCAAACAATTCAAAAAAACATTCTTCCTCTCCTAAAAGATTTGCGCACGTGTCTGTCTACGCCATCACAAGCCCCTACTGGCAACTCTTAACAACTTGAGAGACCTCTCGAGCGGTCTTAAATAGCTGGGAGAGTGAGAGTTATTCTTAGCTTTGAGAAATTTGGTAACTTGCTTTTACACTTAAGTTTGAGAGTAGGAGTACATTTTGTCAATTCTCAGCACTTAAGACTAAAATGGCACTTTGAGAAGCTTGATAAATACGGGCCCAGGGATGTAGGTGTAAAATTCGGAAACACAAGATAGACAGTCATTTTATATATTAGCCTATATTTTAATTTTATCCTTTGAACTTAAGTAGCCTATAGGAAATGTTAAATCTGAATCTGGCTGCTTCTGCCAGGAAACGGAAACATATAATAGGCTACAGAGAGTAAATCTGCTTATAATGTCATTATATAATTAGTATGTAAAAAATAAACATTTTGAGAATAATGAATGACACAACCTTAAAGTGTTTTTCATTGGATTTTATGTGTACATTATATAATAATAATAATAATAATAATAATAACAATAAACCTTTATTTATATAGCACATTTCATACAAGGAAGGCAGCTCAAAGTTCTTTACATCAATAAAAGTCAATTGAAAAAAAAGTCAAAACTGTAGTTAGAGAATATGCGGTAATTACAGAATGAAATATGGAAGAATCTAATCATGGCCTATAAAGTTGTTTGATCATTTATATTAAATTACAAAGTTTAGTACATTTTAGTGCATCTGCTCGCCTCAACAACAACTGTTTGCTCTGCCTGTTTTGCTGCCTCTTTCGCTGTGGTCTTGCAACCTAAATAATTATTTAAGTAGCCTACATCCATAGACAAAAAATCTAAATACAACTGTATTTCCATATCCATTTTCCGCTAGAAATTTAATTGTTTTAAACTTTAGAGACAAAACTTTCTTTATATGCCAGTTTCTGCTATCAAGGTAGATGAACGTTGGCCATGATTTCTGCTCGTTCCGGTGCGTTCCTCCTGCCGTATTCTACAGCTACACCAGCGTTCTGTCCGGGGCGTTCCTGTGCAGTCACTAGTCATCTCAATGAATTGGTCCTCTTTTGTAGGGGATTATTGTGTACAAGCAGTAGACAGTGTTACTTATAAAAAACGAGTGCTTTTTACACTTTGTAATGTCAAATTTTTCAGTATTTGCAATGTTCTTATTTTTGTATATAATATCGATTATTTTCTCATCCAGTTGTTTTGAGGAGACACTGCCTCTCTTGCCAGCCTACATTCGCATTATAGCTTCTATTATGATGGAAATGTTTTAGAAATTGTGATTGGCTTATTTTAGCCTTCCATCGAGCCACAGAATGCCCATATGGCTTGATAATTTTTCACAGTCTATGCTCGCAAGAAAAAATAAACATTTGAGAATAATGAATGATACAACCTTAAAGTATTTTTCATTGAATTTTATGTTTACATTATATTATATTAGAATAATAATAATAATAATAAACCTTTATTTATATAGCACATTTCATACAAGGAATGCAGCTCAAAGCGCTTTACCTCAATAAAAGTCAATATAGAAAAAGTGTAGAGTTGGAGAATATGCAGTAATTACAGTATGAAATATAAAAGACTATAATCATGGCCTATAAAGTTGTTTGATCATTTATATTTGATTACAAAGTTTAGTGCATTTTAGTGCATTTGCTTGCCTCAACTTTTTGCGCTTACTAGATGTAGACTTGAAGCGTGTTTACAGACAATCTACAGTTTTCATAATCATATAACTTCACAGGCATCCAATAGTTATTTCATAAATCCCTCTGCCCTTCCATTTATGTCAGGCTTTATGCGAACTGAGCAGATATTTTTTTGTTAGTGTAATAGGCTATATCCGACATGAAGAATTACATGTGTAAATGCAGCGACATTTGGCCAATTGTGATTTTAAAACTTAAGGATTATGGTAGCAATGAAACAACAAATAGCCTACTTATAATACAAATATTATTCAATTATTTATTTTGCTACAACATGAGTGTAGCCTATGTAAAATGTTGAATTATGAGAAGCAACGTTTCGTTGTTGAAAATTAATCGGCGGCAATTCTGAAACAAATGATAGCCAGTCACTTAGTCAGTTATTACATTATATTGCAAAGACTAAAGTTAAAGGTATTTTACGACATGATAGACATTATTTAGTTAATTCTCAGCCAGGGCTAAAGATCTTTTGTCTGTGGTTATTGGCCATTGAGCCATTGAAAGCATTCATTCAGTGAGAGGTGCTTAGCGCCTTGGTTGCTTAGCACCTGGGTACCAGATAATTGGCTGGGTACCAACGTTAGGCGGCATCGGATTTTGTCGGTTTTAATAGTAATTAGGGGTAAAAAAACATGGAAATCATTTATAAAAAGCTTTCTGTTTGATAATTTTGAAATTGGACAACAGAATAATGTAAAATAAACATATTTAGGAAAAGTCAAGGAAGGAGGAGGGTGTAGCTTTCAAAATCACAGATATATTTTAATTACAAACTCAAACGCCCGATACCGTCGGCCTTTGGCGGTTCTAGTTTTAAACCTCTTTTTGTCTGAGGAACAGAAGCTGGCTAATAATTATGCACACCTTGATGTGTGTTGATCTATTTAGGCCACACCCTCCTTCATTACACAAATACACATCACCTGATATACTTGGAGAACAGTCATGTGATGTCCGGGTTACTCTACTACCAACTCCAGCTCTCCAGGAGTGGGTAACCCTGACAATATTCGCCAAACAGAACGTGAATCCAATCTGTTTTAATGTTAATAAAATGTTATGGGCTATTTTACAGATTTATCTGGATAAAATAGGAAAACACGATAATTTTGGCTAGGATTTTCATGGCATGAAATCCTCATCATCCCACTCCTAGTTTCATCTATAGTGCAGAACTAAGCATTTAAATTGTTTTGGAAGATATTACACCAGGCAGTGGTCCGATCTTGCACACAAGGGTCATATACTAATTTAGACAGAAATCAAATTAGCTGATCATAGCTGATATTACATTTTCAGTGTGTAGTGTACCTATCTTTGCTATGTTGAGGCTGCATCTGGGTCTATGTCCTCCATAGACCCAGACTCAACAATTGTTGTTACTGTTTTGCTATACTGTAGTTTGTAGATGTGTTCAATTAAATTAAACTGACTGAAGTAAAATAAAACTTCTAAGCTAGATGTAGCATATTTCTTTTGGTGAATTATCTGACCTATGATGTGACCTCATGTTAGTAATCAGGAAAACCGATTTTTTAAAACCTCAGTTATTATAAAACCCTTTTAAAAATTTAAGGCCAGGCACCACCTAAGATCGATGATTTTGCATCCGTCTATTTTCAAATTTTGGTATAGTTTGCAACTTTAACGTGTATACTTTCATAATATGCACAAATAAATTAAAGATAATTTATACAAATAGTAGATTTTTATTTGATCACTCTGTCAACTGAACCTAGCATACATTTTGTTTTTGTTAGCATGTTTCATGTAGCCATTCAACCCCTATTTTTAAAACGTCTCATGTTGAGTCATACTGTATATCTTTAGAAAACTTCCTGGAGCATGTTGTTGGCTCATCCATATATGGCTATAAATAAATAACTTATTAGAGGGTGGTGCCTATCCTTACATTATACATTATTATTGCTGTAATATAGAGCACAACTGCAAAACAGACCTAGATCTCAGTTTTAATTCTCTCTGTACATAAATAATGGTAAAATGAAAATGCAATGACTGTGCAAGTATGTGCATCTTTGAATACAACTGTTGTATCTATGTTTTTCTTTAAGTATGTCAAATCTTTTTTGTGTAATTTACCTAGGAGGACCTTCAATCAGAGCAGAGGTCCACAGCGTCTGTGAAGATGTGCAGTGGGTCTCTCACACTGAAGGGAATGGTGCACTGCCTGGCATATATCCAAAGTAACAGACCCAGAGTCAAGCATGCTGCAGAGGTACATTACTGCAGAAGAGACACACTGGACAGTGGTGGTCAAATGTTTTGAGAATAAAACATAAAATGTTCATAGTCTGATGCCTTAGTGTTGATGATGGCAATTTCCATATACTCCAGAATGTCATGAAGATTGATCAGAATTGCAAAGTCCCTTTATGCCATAAAAACTTAATCCCAAAATAAATTTCAACTGCGTTTCAACCTTTCCACAATAGTACCAGCTGCCATCATGTCAGTGATTGTCTTGTTAACACAGGTAAAAGTGTTGACGAGGACAAGGCTGGATCACTCTGTCATGCTGATTGAGTTAAAATAACAGACTGGAACCAAAGAGGGTGGTGCTTGAAATCATTGTTCTTCATCTGTCAACCATGGATACCTGCAAGGAAACGTGTGCCGCCATCATTGCTTTGCACAAAAAGGGCTTCACAGGCAAGGATATTACTAGAGGTCGACCGATTATGATTTTTCAAGGCCGATAACGATTATTGGAAAACCAATAAAGCCGATACCGATTAATTGACCGATTATTATTTTTTTGTGGGGAAATAATGAAATTTCAAAAATACTGAAAAAATAAACTTTAATATAGGCTAATTCTTAATATAATACACAAAATATTTTCAAATCTCAAATAAATATCAAAGTATTAAAAAAAATTTCAAACAAAATGTCAAACAAATGGCAAAACACATAGTAGGCATAGTAAGATTTGTAGTTGATACAACTTCGCCTATTAAATCTGTTTTGTAAAACAAACCCTTGGGTTTTGTCTCAAAAAACATTTAACCTGTGTATTTTGATAGTTGTCCTTTTACTAACCAATCATATTTGGTGGTGCACAACGGGAGTACAGATGACAATTTCCAGAAGCACTTGATAAATATATCTGGTTTCAAAATAAATACACAAATATGACAAAGAATATAAGTATAACAAAAGCATTAAATGAGAAAAATGGGATTTCGTCTTTAACTACAGAATTATTCTCTTGCGCAAGGAATTGGAATAGCCTAATATTCTTCTCTCTTTTCGCCACCATCTGACTCAACATCAGAAATAGGCTATTTTAAAAAGCACGTTTGAGAAAAATAGCGACGTATATTCCCTGCTAAAAATTAATGCCTTTTGATTAAATGTGGAAGTAAAAAAAACTGTCTTCTGTGTATCGTTTTGAATAGGCATCGTATTTTGAAAAGTTATATGTTGCGCAATGACTGTGCATTGTTGAATAGACATTAATTAAATCAGCACTCGTTTGGTCCCAGTACCCAATTTGATGTTGGCTGATCTGATGATTCATTTTAAATTCCCCTTATTCATCATATGAAACGCAATGTAGCTAGTTATCCCTTGTGCAGCAGTTTTTTTTAAAACAGGTCGTTTTTTCCTGAAAGCCTTGAGGAAAACAGAACGGATAAAAGTTTTGGCTGATTCTGTCGGAATGAAAGCAGTGAACCTCTACCCATTATTCTAGACTAATATTAACCACGTGAAGCTAACAAGTAATTATTTGCGACTGATTTTAATTTATCCCCTTTCATACTAGCTACAAACTTAACAAGGCTAACGTTAACTGCTGACGAGTGTAATGTTAACTAGCGTCACATGCTGCGATGTTTCTGTTATTCTATTATATTATAGCAACGCAGGCATATCAGTGGCGCCAAAATGAGGCACGAAATCCGCGTTGCTATTCGGTCCGGTAGATACGGGTAGTTAAGGCACAGGTGCCATATTAGCAGCGGGTCTAGTCTGTACTAACCATAGACTGTTGCCAACCCTAGCAATGACGCTAGCAAAGCAAAGCCAGTCCTTCACTAGCCTATGGTGCCGTGGTCTCTTAACTACAACTTCTTTCTCTGCATTGAGTTGACAATCCTCTCAAATATAGACAAACAAACGGAACAAGTAATAAAAGTCTCAGTACCACTGTCTGTGATGGCAAAATTCTAGCTTAATTATTGTGACATGACAGCTATCAATATCCAAAGTAGCCGAACGTCATGTCGCATATTCATGTTTTTTCTCAAAGTTGGCACTAACATGTCATACGTTTTTTCATTAAATAGGATTTATAAGAATTTTAATCATTACTGTTTTCTGCTTCCTTAGTCACTGGATGAGGTCTGCTCACTTTGCTAGTAATTCACTCTAGGAGCAGCGTGTTCCACAACACCAACACCAGGGCCTGGCGACCAGGCTGCCCGCAGATGCGCCTGTTTATTAATCGGCTTGATATTGGCCGATACCGATTATGTAAAAAATGGCAAAAAATCGTCCGATTTATCTGCGCACCGATAAATCGGTCGACCTCTAGATATTACTGCTAGTAAGATTGCACCTAAATCAACCATTTATTGGATCATCAAGAACTTCAAGGAGAGAATTTCAATTGTTGTGAGGATGGCATCAGGGTGCACAAGTCCAGCAAGCGCCCGGACTGTCTCCTAAAGTTGATTGAACTGTAGGATCGGGGCACCACCAGTGCAAAACTTGCTCAGGGATGGCAGCAGGCATGGCTGCAGGAACAAGGGTTGCTGAGGGAGGGAGCTGCAGCCCCCCCGCTCACAGCACATAATGATATGACTTGAAATAATTTTTTTCAGACAGTTTTGAATTTTCCAACATTATTCATAAAATTGTTCAAAATATAATTTAGTTTATAATAGAATATATATATATATATATATATTTAAAATATCAGATTTCTTTACAAAACATTTTTAAAAAGCAAATCTCAAAATGAATTGGAGTCTGATAGCAGAAGGACTGGAGATAATGGTCTAACTCCCAGCACCACATTGAGCTGTTTAACGTTACTTTGATCAGACAATGAGCGGGATGTTGATGATGCTAGCAGCCGGACTATCGGTAAGACACTCTATGTGCCCCCCCCAAACATTAAGCTCCCCCCCAGGGTCCAACGTTAACTTTTTTTTCACTGGCCTGGACTGAATTATTACTAACCCAAATTCAATTTGGTGAAAATAAAAAATTAATCTGTGTTCCTTTACATAAATGCAGGGTCAATGTTCTGTGTGTGTAACCAAAAAACTACACCCATTAATGTACACTGCTCAAAGAAATAAAAGGAACACTAAGATAACACATCCTAGATCTGAATGAATGAACTAATCGTATGAAATACTTTCATCTTTACATAGTTAAATTAGCTGACAACAAAATCACACGAAATAATGATAATTTGAATTCAAATTTATCAACCCATGGAGGTCTGGATATGGAGTCACACTCAAAATCTAAGTGGAAAACCGAACTACAGGCTGATCCAACTTTGATGTAATGTCCTTAAAACAAGTCAAAATTAGGCTCAGTAATGTGTGTGGCCTCCACAATGCCTGGGCATGCACCTGAGGGATGTTCTCCCAGACCTGGACTAAAGCATCCGCCAACTCCTGGACAGTCTGTGGTGCAATGTGGCGTTGGTGGATGGAGCGAGACTTGATGTCCCAGATGTGCTCAATCGGATTCAGGTCTGGGGAACGGGCGGGCCAACATTGCATTGTTTAAGTGTTGCCTTTATTTTTTTGAGCAGTGTATTTTTTTATATTGCCCAGCCCTAAGACACATGTACAGAGGTAAGTTTTGTGCATTCCTAACTAAGTGCGGCTGAGTTCACAAGTTTTGTGAAGTTCGTGATTAAGAACAGAATGATGCTGTCAAATTTGACTTGATTATTTGCCCTTGTTTAACTCCTAAAAATATCGGAAGGAAAGTATTAAAAAACAGTTTTACCGAATTCACCTATATTTGGTGAATATATCATATTATGATAACTGAATAACGGTGTCAGTGCTCAATACGTTTATTTTCGACGCACATAAACTGTACTTTCGATTAAATAATCACATTCTTTTGGGTGCTGCGCTAATGCGTACAACATTTTTATTGGTTAAAACAAACAAGCATTCAAATATTATTGGTCAAAAAGATGACACCTGTATTGCCAAACACAGAGGAGGGAGAATGAAAAGCATATGACATGGATTTTAACTTGAGATGAGCTAAAATTAAAGCAGGGGAGGGACAAATATGATGGGCAAACATTTTAATACAAGACTCTTAATTTAAATGGCAAAATTGTGCACTGACACAAAGAAGCGACTACATTTGTTACTGGCCCAACGTTAGTACTGACTGGCCCCTGGCCATTGTTAATGTTGAGGCATGTGGACAAACAAAAACCCACATTCTGACAATTTCTGACCACTGATCATGCAAGAATGGGCTATCATCAGTCAGGATGTGGCCCAGAAGTTAATTGATAGCATGCCAAGGCGGATTGCAGAGGTCTTGAAAAACATTGACTCTTTGCATAAACTTAACATAATTGTCAATAAAAGCCTTTGACACTTATAGAATGCTTGTAATTATTCTTCAGTATACCATAGTAACTACTGACAAAACAATCTAAGAACACTGAAGCAGCAAACTTTGTGGAGACCAATACTTGTTACATTCTCAGAACTTTTTACCACAACTGTACATTGGCATCCAGAACTTGCACACCATCCAGCTATTAGAAATTGAAGTTTGGAGGTATATATACATTTTTCACATTTTTTCTAAATGACAGGTCATTAAGAGAGATATCATCAACACGGTGTCCAGCAGAGTTGAGATATTCCTAGAAGATCTTCTAATTGAGGGAGAGAACAAAGGTATGATGAATGTTTCATAGTTTAGCGTGTGATTTTCAAGTTTGTCCCATGCATAAGACGTATCAAGTGAAAAGCTTGTGCCACAGCTCAAGCAATGCAGTAATAATTAAAGCATAAAAAATAAATGCATTCTCATCTGGATTGGTCAGAGTATAGCTTTAGCATGGTACCAGCCTGAAAACAATGACAATGTTTAAATTTGTCAGTTTGCTTTGTGAACTCTTCAAATATACTTGTACAAATACAAAATTGTATTTAAATGTTATGTAAATATTATTTAAATTTAATTGTTGTAGTGTAAATATGCCTGTCTTGTCAGCATGATCTTTTACAAATCTCTTACAGCTCATGTAAGTAGATTTGAGGTCATCATGTACACCGTGTTCTAAATTATTTTGCAAATATTGTGTCTCCGGGCTCTTTGGATCACTGGTATCAATCTCAGACACCTGTGATAAGTAGTTTACCAGGGGAGCCCAATTAAAGGAAAACTACTTAAGAAGGTTGTTACAAATTATTAAGCAGGCCACAGGTTCCAAGCAATATTGGAAAGAACATGGATCTCTCTGATGCAGAAAGGTGTCAAATAGTGCAATGACTTGGACAACTTATGAAAATATTAGATATTTTGCAAAAACGAATGAGGAAGGTTACTGCCAGACAAATTAATCGGATAAAGAGAGCAGCTGCTAAAATGCCATTACAAAGCAACAAACAGGTGTTTGAAGCTGCTGGTGCCTCTAAGGTCCCACGAACCTCAAGGTGTAGGATCTTCCAGAGCCTTGCCATTGTTTATAAATGTACTATTTGGCCACCCCTAACCAATGCTCAGAAGCAGAAACGGTTGCAGTGGCCCCAAAAATACATCAAGACTAATTTTCAAACACTGTTGTTTACTGTTGAGTGACATGTAACCCTGGATGGTTCAGATGGATTAGTGGATGGTTGGTGGATGGCCACCATGTCCTAATTAGGCTGCAACATCAGCAAGGAGGTGGCAGAGTCATGTTTTGGGCCGCCACCATGGGGAGAGAGCTGGTAGGCCCCTTTATGGCCACGGCTCACTGCAGTGATTAGCTTGCAATTTCAGGGTTTGCGACCAGTTTACGTCCGATCACTATCTCGCTGCCTGCTGTGTTAATCTCCACCACCCACTGATAGCGACTAGCGTCTAGAGATTTCTGCCGATTTAACATGATGAATCGCTACAAGAATCCAGACGCTAGTCGCTAACTCTGAGCCAATCAGAACATGGGGGAAAGTCAATGAAAGTGAGAGAAGGACTAGGAGGAGGACGAATGTCTAGAAGCAGAAGAAGATGAAAAGAGGCTAGTTTCAGAATGATTCAGATTTATCTTTGCATGGCTAAGATAAGAATTACAACTTTCAGAGACGTTGCTCATGTCACATCTACATTGTCACGCTCGGCTTGAGGCTGCACAGTATGCTCGGCTACCACCAAAAAAGTGCTTCAAATTGGCTTCACTTGCTCTCCATAGGAATGAATAGCGTCTGTTGGTCCATATATATACTGTCACTGGAGCCGGTAAACATATGGCCCAGACAGTTTTAAGCCACTGTTGTTCCTGATGCTTCCAGTAGGGGGAGGCGGAAATATGAGCTTAGTATATACCAGAACAGACCTTATAGAAGCCGACCAGGTGTAGAAGCGACACGGATTGAGGTATGTTAAATAATCCGCAACTTTCACACCAGTTTTCGCATGTTCAAATCCTGAGAGACAATTTGTGTGTGTTTTGTCCTCCGTTGCAGCGTGATACAGACAGGTAATTTTTACTTTCTATCATTACATTAACCATAAGCCTTACTTAAACCCTTACCCTAACCTTAACCACTCTGAAACCGTGCTGTTAAGCCCATCTAAAATATATTAAGAATACCTTCTGTATTTACTTGCATGCTACTGAGTGAAGTGTGAAGCCCAACTGAATATCCGTATTGCAAATCATTTCACTGTCTATCATTCCACTGTCTATAATGTTTTTATTTTTTTTTAATGATTTAAATGAACAAAAACCTCTAAATTAGTAAAAGTCCATAGACGGGACAGTAGTTAATGTGTAATTTTCGAGCGTCAATTTAATTGTTATTTCGCCATATCCTTCTTTCCCTACTGGATGCATCAGGAATAATAGGCGTAAAACTGCCTGGGACCTGGGCCCTAAAACTGCCTGGACCGTAACATTTCCTGGGCCCTATATCTACCAGCTCAAGGTTTGCAGCCTCTTATATAGCGTAAACTGGTTGCATCATTTTTTGGATGCATTTGTTTTCAGGGTTTGTGTGCTTTTCTTTTTGCATTGATGCTATATTTTCAGTGCGTTAATGTATTTGGTTGTATTCTGTGTATTTTCAGTGTGTTTGCTGAATGCTGCGCATGTGTTGTCAAATTGATGAATATGTTTTTTTAATTTGCTTGTGTTTTGTGTATTTGCATGTGTTTTCTTAACTACTTAGGGAGTTCTCTCCCGCCGCTGGGAGATTTTTGCCCCCCACCACCCCTAAAAACTGGTTCACAAGTCCAAACAATCACAGTTCACAAGTCCTATTTCTAGGTTATATATACATGTTATATATCTACAGAAAGCTTAGACACTCAGGAATGTAGCAAATTTCACCATTCTACAGTAGCTATAACAAAAATACTAATTTCCCCTCATAATGTGAGCTACGTGCCTTGTACACATGTGCCTCAAATTAAATGGAATGTAAAACTAGAAACAAGGCTAACACCGTCATTTATTGGGTTATATACACATGTCTTATAGGTCCTTAAAGCTTAGAATGTTGGGGTTCTAGTAGAAATCTCGGTTTTAGTGTAGCTGTAAAATTCACAACGTTATGGCTGCGAGTTTCAACTGCACGAATCGCAAACAGTAATGTTTTTTTTCTTCTAAAAAAATTGAAATGCCAAATAGAAACACAACTACCACGCTCATTTTTTAGGATATATATAAAAGTCTTATATGTTCTTAAAGCTTAGATTTTTGGGATTCTAGCAAATATCTTGGTTTTAGTGTAGCTATAAAACTCACAACATTAGACTACTTAATGTCAGGTACGCGTCTTGAAAACAATTACATTTTACTTAGGAAATACAGGTTCGCACACGTCACTTATTTTAAGCTTTTAGTACAAAATATTTTACTTACGGTCATAAAATACTTCTTTTTGGTCATCAAAGAGTCCCAGTAATGACTTAAAGCATAGTTTTCCCAGGTAAAATCCATCTTGAAGGTAAAAATAGTATTTTCTTACCGGACTATTAAATGTATTCATAAATAAATGAAAAACCTAGTGTATTTGACCTGCAATTCTGAACAAAAGACGGATGTGAAAAGTGTCCAAAAGCTTAGCAATTTCGGCATATACGTCATCCTTATGAAACAGAGATCTTAAAAATGTACAGGATTAACAATTTTAACTGAAGACTGACAGAGATAATTCAGGAAAGAAATGTGTTGTTCGTCTCAGGACCCGGATGTAAATGTCATCATGGTGCATTTTTTCTAAAAATATAGTTTCACAAACAAAGCTATAGGTCATTGGCTGTTCACTCAATCGCTCTAAAATGTTAGACTTATGTGGCCAGCACCTTAACAACATGATTTGAATTGGATCCAGTATCCTATCTTAATATATAGCTCTATAGGGTTCTTTCAAAGAGAATGTAGAAAAATACAAACAGAAAATAATTATGCATTTTCTTTATTTCATCTTGTGCCATATTCACTGTGTATATTTGTTTGAAATGAATTTTACATATCCAAAAATGTCAAAGTCTTTTCTTTAAAAAAATATCAACCATATGTTTGTCCTTGCCTCAGGTCGAGTGTAACAAGAGTTTAACTTTGGGTATGTTTTTTTAGGAAGAATTTGACAATTAGGGGCCGATCCCTAACAGGTTAAGCTGCCCATTATTTAGCGCATGGAGAAACCTGCCTCTTGCCAGAGATTGTATTATTTTCTGGAGATCGCAAAAATGACACTGACATTCCAGAAAGAAGTATATATTTTTTTAAGATAATAAAGCATTTTCGCTGCATTAATCCATAACTTTAATCAACCTAAAAATGAGCTAGCCTGCTGACTTCCGGTTGTCTTTACAGCCTCAGTGAGGTGAATGACATCCGGCGCAACATAACGGAATTAACAATTTCTATGTGAATGACGCGTTATACGTCATTCACACCAAACACCTCAGAATTTATTAAATTTTTATTTTAGCTCTATCTCTGGTTATTATTTTTAGTCTACATTGTACTTGACCGACATTTGTTTTGTGTTACAGACAAGTGTTAATTCCAAGCCCTCCAGAACCAACTCACAACAACCAGTGACAATTACTCATACAAAATGCTGTTCTTAATCGCACATGTATCTTTCATAGTTGCTTGCTTGAAAGTGCCAGACAAATCCTTTCCCTGGATCATGCTAATCGAATGTTCCCAGTTTTAGTGCTAACTGATAATTACATTATAACGCTAGTTGTGTGGGCATGGATGAAGTAAAAATAAATCAATATTATATTCCACTAACAAGGCTCAAAAAAGCACCACAAACACTGTGCTACGTGAGTCTTGCTCATTTATCTGCATGAATGACCGCAAAACCTCTTGCCATGGGAGATTCCAAGTCACAGTTCAGCTCACGTAGCACAGCGTTTGTGGTTTGACTGGTCGGGTCTGTTTTCCGAAGATGGCGCCTGGCTGTATACGAAAATGGTAATGTCTATTAAACTATATTTCTAAAAAACTGTCTGTACACTTACAAAGTTCTCAGTGCTTCAGTTTGCATGTAGGGATCCTCATTATGCTACGGTAGAATTGTGGTGCTATTTTGAGCCTTGTTAGCGATTTACTTTTACTTCATCCATGCCCACATAACTAGCGTTATAAGGCACATTCGATTAGCGTGAAAACGTATCCCAGAGAACAGACTACCAATGTGTTATTAACTCCTAGGTTCATTTTGCACCAGAGTTGTTCTTTAACAGCAGTGGATTCTCTCAAAAGGCCACAAGTCTACCCAGCGACGGCACAGCTGAAAGATATGATTGGATAAAACTTGAATTAATATGATCTGCACAAGTGCAATTGAGAGAGTGCATTGAAATAGGAAGTTAAAATTACGTTAATAGACTGATGGGAATGAAAACCTTGTAAAATACATAATGTTAATGAAAACTTACAGAAAAAATAAAATAATTTTCTGAATATATTTTGGACAGCAGAGAAGGTTTTTGAAATGTTCCACTTGCAGTCAAATATATGACCACAATTTGAGACTTAGTATTTCCAGTGGTGATAAACCCACATAGAAAATTCACTCATTCTTTGCAGCAGAACCCCCTCTTTCCAACGGTATCAACCATCAGTTCCTAGGACATGGCTCCTGCTCACTGCGGCAACTCCTGGCGATTTTAGGGTTAGCGACCGGTTTACGTCCGATCACTATCTCGCTACCTGCTGTGTTAATCCCCACCACCCACTGATAGCGACTAGCGTCTAGAGATTCCTGGTGTTGAAACCTGTTGAATCACTACGAGACGCCAGACGCTAGTCGCTAACTCTGAGCCAATCAGAAAGTGGGTGGAAAAAGGTAAACGAAAGTGGAGGAAGAAGGACCAGGAGAACGAACGTCTTGAAGCGGAAGGAACGAAGAATGTGTTTTTCCGGTAGCAACAAATGTAACGTGACAAAGCTGTTTATTAAACAAGTTATTTGACAGCGGATTGGACTTCATCTGGACTTTACAGGTTAGTTTTAATTCACAAATTTAACTTTTTTGCATAGTTAATAGCTATGTAACATTATCTACATTAGCTAGTTAAATATAACTTGGGGAGGGAATAGAAGGCTGATTAATAATACAGAAAGGAGACACGATGCGATTATTATTATTACTACTCATTTAAAATTTGAACATGATAATTGGCCAGCTAGTCTGTAATTTGCATAAAAAACGTTATCTTCTCTACCTCAAATTATACTTTTTTTCAGTCGTGATCTATAGTTTATTTAGGGAAGTTACTACATACACTGAGATGTCCATTTATAACTCACTTTGTTTACAAATGATATGTCTATGGATGCTGAGTAACTAGCTACTATACATTTTCTTTCCTTGTAAAATCACTTTTCCAACTCCATGCTGTAACTGATAATTTAGTGGGGAGCTTCAGACCAGTTGGAAGACACTGAGGACCCAGAACACAATTGCCAAAAAGGCAGCACCTTCAGAAAAGATCGGGATTTTTCAGAGACTGGATTTTCTGGCTCCCCATATTAGACACAGAGCCTCTCTCCAATATGGGCTCCCAGGGACTTAAATGTCAGATTTATCTACCATTTCCATTGATGAAGAATTCATACAGACACCAAAGATGTACATGGTTAACATTCCACTTCTCCCACAGTCTTTAAGATCCAGTTTACTTTCCAGTGCACTTGTTATTAAATCCTTTTTTCTCTTGTTTAGTTTACTGTTGATGACGACAGCTATACCCAGCTAAGTGGGATACCCTCATCTGTCTGAGCCCTGGGATCAGCCTCCAAAACAACACTGTACCAGCTACAGTCAGCACAGCATCCCTAGGACATCCTCACCTAGAGCATTACAGAGTACCAGCACCAGTGAGCCTGTGTCTGACCGATGTTGTTACAAGAGAAGGGGCAGCCAAGTAAAAAAAATATTTAAATTATACTCCAGTATTATACTTCCAGTACACTTATGTTTAACCATAAGTATAAATTCCATATATTTAAGTATATTTGAAGTATACATGTAAAAATAATATTAGAAGTATATTTAGTATACGTAAAATACATTATAAATACAATTAGGTATACTTTTTTGCTTGGGCAGGTACATTGAGCACAGCAATGACTACATTCAGATTGGAGGCAGAAGTCATTATTCTTCACATCAACCCAGTTTTCTAGCAGAGACACTGCCCTTATTCTTTGGCTTAAATCAATTGCCAGAGATTGCAACCTGGACTGAAGAAATCATGGATGAATTTTTAAGCAACAAAAAGAAGATCAGGTGTTGCGCCAGCAGCCAGTGTACCGACTGCTACCCTGATTTGAGGGCTAGTTCAGTGTTTTTTTGTAATAGATTTTTTTAATGCATTTTTGCTTGATTTTCACCTTTTTACATTGTCAGTTTGCACTGTTGTTCTTAATACACCTTTGTTTGATGTTCACCTTTTTAAACTGCACAGATATAGTAAAATAAATATTACTTATCATTGGATGTTTAAGGTGTTTTAGGTTTGAGGTTACTTGAATACTTTCTGATTTGCAAAAAAAACCACTTACTCCTGCCAGGAGTAACAACAAACACCTAGACTAGTTTAGGAGAATGAAACAAAGCATGACACAAGACTGAGTGCCTGGACATTGTAGTTAGCTGTGGTATTTATTGAGCAAAGAGTAATACCATGTTGCCCAATTCAGGATTCAAATCAACTGGTACATTAAAACTAATAACATAGCCCACAAAAATTATGTTAATTTAACATATTATGTTAATTTTGTTAATCACCTCCCTCATCATCAAGAAATAACAAGTACATTTACAGAGCTCAAATAATTCTGTTTTCTTGCATTTTGAAATCACACATGGTGTTCACGGACAGGCTACATGTCTTATCAGTATCTATTGTGTTCCACTGAGAATGTACTACTACACTATTGTCTGACATGAAATAACTGCAGCGTGTCTCTGTTTTGCTTGGCTCTCACTGCCATGATAGTCGTAGATGGCAAAGATGCTTGCTGCAGAGGAAAGTCTTCTCTCGACCTTTCTGGGATATGTTCATGACTAGGTCCTTCTCTGTCAACAATAACCTGTGTGAATCGGTCTGTGTTGTGCTTGTAGTTTTAGAACATAGATCCAGACTGGGGTGGAGAGCGAATAATGTCACACAGTTCCTGGAATCCACATGCTACCTTCTGCCACTCTTTCCCTGTTTCTGGTCAATAAAACATCAGAAATCACATCCAATAAACAGACTTAACATTATGCTTGACATACAGCTCTGGTAAAATAAATAGACCACTACAAATTTGTCTTAAATCAATTAGTATTACTATGTCAAATAAATCCTCAGAATTACATTTTGCATTTGGGAGAAATGTTGTCAGTAGTTTATGGGGGAAAAACTATAACATTTTCATTTTACCCAAACACATGATGACAATATTATGAATTTGGGAGAAATGTTGGGGGATTGCAGAATGTGGGTTCAGCAAAAAGCAGTCACTAATATTTCTAATTCCACTGGGGAGAAATAAGCATTTGGAGCATTTTCTCATGTTGCCATGATGAATGATGATGATGTCTGTGTTCCATTGATGATGGCTTTTTATGTCTCGTGCTTAACTCAAGGTTGTTTCAACTCAAGAGTTGACTGAAATAATTGTTACCACTTATTCAAAAACTGTTAACTCTTGAGTTTGACAGCTCAGAGTCAGTCAACCTAGAATTGTGGTTTCAACTCAGTTTGTCAACCCTGCTTTCTGAAATACCCCCATTGTCAGTAAGTTTATGGAAGAAAGAAAAACAATTTTACCTAAACACATTCCTATCAATATTAAAACCAGAGATACTGATGATTTTGCTGTGGTCTCTTAATTCTTTCCAGTGCTGTCTGTCCAGGTTAAAATGAATGCATGCATATAAAACCACGTTCTGAAAATGTGCACCTTTTGCTATGACAATTTTGCATTCCAACTGCCTAATGTACTCGATGCACCCTATTGGATCTGGTGAGTACAGTATCATAAGGACATTTAAAACATTACTAGGCAAACCATTTCTCAATGTTTCAATGTAAAAAAAAACGTTTTTATGATGGAATATAAAGTTTTCGAAGCAATGGACCAAATAACAATGAAGCTATTGACTTTATTCCAATAAAAATATATAATAAATAGGCAGACCAATATCTTCAAAATATAGCAGTTTTAGTAAGTTCATAGGGAGTCCCTAGATGTGTGTAGTGATTTTGGAAGCAATAGACCAAATAACAGTGAAGCTATTGAATTTATATCGCAATAAAGATATATAATAACTAGACAGAGCAATATTTTCAAAAATTTGTAGTTGTAGTAAGTTCATAGGGAGGCCCTAGATGTGTGTAGGGATTTTCAAAGCAATAGACTCAACAACAGTGAAGCTATTGAATTTATTCCAATAAAAATATAAAAGAAATAGGCAGAGCAATATTTTCAAAAATTAGCAGTTGTAGTAAGTTCATAGGGAGGCCCTAGATGTGTGTAGTGATTTCGGAAGCAATAGACTCAACAACAGTGAAGCTATTGAATTTATTCCAATAAAAATATATAATAAATAGGCAAAGCAATATTTTCAAAAAAATATTAGTTGTAGTAACTTCATAGGGAGACCCTAGATATGTGTAGTGATTTTGGAAGCAATAGACTCAATAACAGTGAAGCTATTGAAATGTATGTGTGTATCAACTTTCACACTTTGTAGACGGTGCCTAGACGTTCGGCTGAAGGCAGAACACTCACATTGCTGCTCTTCATTTATCTGTATATTTCGATGGTTCTTTCGAATGAAAACCGTGTTGTAGCTTGTGGTCTACCTTACTACGGTTAGATAGAGCTGCCTATTGTGTAATGAAAACGTTTCGCTTATGATCTATTGAAACGCAAACCGCGAATCTGCCAATCTCTGTCTAACTTTACTGAAGTAAAAGTGCATCGTTATCAGCCATCTCCTACCGCGACGCGCCCTGAAGTACTTTTCCTCTAACCGTTCTGTGGTAGCTACTTTTAATAAGAGGGTCTTGTTTATTTTCTTCATGTGTTTGCATCTGCCATCTACTGGGCCGGAGAATTAGCGCATGTGCAAAACAAAAAGTCTGGAGTGTCTAGAATACAATTGCGGCAGTGTGAACAGAGGCTTGATGCAAGTAGTTGCTACCTCCCACAGAGGTGCTAAATGCTTTCGCAACAAAGTTGCAACGGATCGCCAGGAGTTGCTGCAGTGAGAAGGAGCCAATAGGGTTCGGGGATGTGACTCTTTGATGCTCTCAAGCATCAATTGACCATGTGTATGGCGTTTTTGTCTGCAATATATATTTTATTCCAAATGACCCTATAGGAAGATATAAATGGGACACCTGTATGTCAAATGGCAGGTCGATCGGACCTACGGTTGATTTTAAGTTAATTTTGATAGTTTTTGTCAAATTTTCTACAAACATGGCATGTACAGTACTAACCCTGGTGGAGGGATCGGGGCGGGCCTCGTGTGGTAGGTACTCGGGGGGCTATAGTTTAAGGGAGCAAAGTTATAGCATTTTCTACCAGGTACTTTTTAAGTAATTCAGCAGTTTTAAGGAAAAAGTAATAATACTAACGATTACAATAGGGTTACTACTTTGGAGTCCCTGCTTATGTTGTGATTTTCAGGTTCCTCATCAGCTCAGTAATATTGATAGAGAGAAGATCATCTAACCAAATTCCTAGGTATTTATAGGTAGGGACACATTCTAAAACAGAGCTATCAAGAGAAGTAATGTTAAGAAAATCCAATTGTAGATTTCTGGATCTTGAAAACCGCAAATTCTTAGCTTTACTTGCACTGAATACAAGTCTAAGGTCTGAGCCTTAGGTGGATTCTGTAACAATTCAAAATCTGCCTGCAGGAGGTTAAATGCTTGCGCAAGATATTGGGCTACCACATAAAGTAGTAATTAATGAAAAAAAATAATTTACATTTTTGAACAGTTACAAATATAATTTATGTACAGAGTAAACAAAGTTGGACATTCCCTAACAATTTTTATTGAATTTGCAAAACCACAATAAATTAATTTAGCGATTTATTGCCCAGCCCTACCTAGTAGGAAAGCAGGTTTTGGATGACTGAAACTAACACTCTTTCTACCTCTCACTTCTTGGCAGGACCAGCCACTGTACAGCAGTTACTTCCCTTGAGAGTGTTTGCCCCTGTTCCCAACATGAGACTATGTGCATGTGACTACATGTTTCCAGACGAGTGTTTGTCTGATGTAAGTGAACATTTCAAAGAAATGCTTGACTGGGTCACGCCTGAGGACAGCATTGACTTCTCTCAGGAAGCCATTTCAGGTATGTTTCCATGACATCCAGTCATTGATAAAGACATTACAGTATACATTTTAGTCATTTAGCAGATGCTTTTATCTACAGCAACGTACATTAATTACAGTCCAACACCCAAGAGCAACTTACTGTAAAGTGCTGTGCTCAAGGACACAACATAATTTGTCTTTTTTGGGAATTGAATTGGCAACCTTTGAACTCCTTAACCGCTAAACTGTCTGAACCCACATAAGAAATTTAAAGCAAAAAAAAAATTAATTAAAACAGGAAAATGAAATGGTCATTATGTAATTTAGGGTGAACATTTTTTGTTTCTATAACTTAAAATTATTAGGCATAAATTCCTAGATATATAAATATTTTCCTAATGATAACATTTTAATAATTTTCTATAATGAATTCTTCATCCTTACTGCCTGGGCTGTGATCATATTTTATGGTAGTAGGTTTGCAGTCGTTATCAAAATATCTGTGCTTTATTTACAGTTATGCACTTGGTAGATAGTGAAAACATGTTTGTTTTGGACTTGATTTGATTAGTTTCCATCTCAACCACAGTTTAGGAGTGTTCAATATTTTTTACAGTAAATTTTCAAGATTTTGAAATAGAATTTGCCGGTCTAAAGTCGGGGTTATTGTTGGAAGGAAACATTAATATTCCTGGACTGTTCTGGTGTTGCCATGAACAGAGCTGAATCGTCACTGAGCAGGGCTGCTTCTCTCAGCTAGGTCGCTCTGATTTGTCTACAGAGGTTAGAGATAAAAGGATTACCCACCTGTCAAAAAGGTGATTGATGGATGATTTATTGCCCCCCTGTCATAAACCCC